>JAKCPI010020460.1:0-12489 GCA_023213315.1 Euborellia annulipes | reverse complement strand
TGAATTTTTTTTTTCCTCCCGTGAAAATCATTTTACCTTTTTTTAGGGAGACTAAAATTTTTTTCTCCTCAAGAGCAAATTATTTGATCTTTTTTTTTTTGGCATGCGAGTCTCATCCCATTTTTTCAGACTCTGGTTTCGGCCGGCCGAAAGGTTCGGCCACTTTTTGGCCGAAACCGAAACTACGGCCGAAACCATGATTTTTGGCCGAAACTGGCCGAAACTGTAACCGAAAACCGAATATTCGGTCGGTTCCTAAAAATTATATTTTAAGATCAGATAGATTTTGTTTTAAGCCTTAAGTTTTGTATAATGTATCTTAATTTTTTAGGCCTGATGATGGTCACATATGGTGACCGAAACTGAGAAATGTGCGCAAACCAGTCGTCGGTGTTTAATTCCTGAAAAATAAAAAAATTTTTGTGTAAAAATTTCTTTATTATAATCATTCAAATCCATCTGAATACTTGTACAAGGAAACTTCCAAATACATTAAGAAAGAGAAGATTTAAGAATAAATCTCGTTAAATTAAAACCAAATATAGAAAATTGATTATCAAAGCACCAGGTTCATTTCTCCCACTAAAAACCATTATGTCTATGTGTCCGTGTGTGTGTGTGTGTGTGTGAACACGATTACTTAAAAACGCAAACAATCGTGTTCACACACACAGCAGCCAGAGCGATGAAATTTGGTGTATACTCATTACACTAAAATTGTAGATTTCTATCAATTTAAATATTTTTAAATTTTTTTATTTTTAAAAATAATTTTGAAATTACTTTCAAAATACCAAAAAAAGGATATAAAGAGAATGATTTGTTATATACACTATATTTAACCAATTTCGTATACTATTAAAGGACAGAATGTCCTAATTTAATAATTGAGAAATAAAAAAAAAAATCCCAGCTGCACATTTGTAGCCTTGGGGAATTTTTTTTTTTAAATTTACGCGTTAAAAAATCATTTTTTGGTATATATTTAATTCATCTGACGTTTCCATTTTTTGATGAAAAAATAAAAAATTCATTTCAATTTAATAAAAAAAAGAAAAAGTCAGGTGTTATTGAATAAATATCATATTTTGATTGCATTCTCTACTAATCCATTTATATAATTTATTTTAAAAGTGAATTTTTACGAATAAATCTTATTGATAAAAATCTGGTGTGACTGTCGCAGATTTTTTGTGTTGGCATATATTTAGTTCCCGATAGTACGGTACATTTGAATTCAGATGTAAAATTTATAAGTATGGAAAAATATTTATATTTTATTACCATGGCAACCATTTCTCCTATCTTTCCTATGAAGTACAAGAGTAAAGTGGTCTTCAGAAGATTTCAATGACAAAATGAGAATATACATTTTAAAGAGCATCGAAAAAATAATTGATTTTTGAATTTTAAAAAAAATCGTTGGAGCAAATTTTGAGAAAATCGAAAAAAAACTGAAAAATTACATCAGAAAAGTACTAGTACTTTTTGGCCGAAAAGCTTCGTGTCACGTCCCAGGAGGGTATCTAACTTAAATATAAAATTTCAACCTCCTAGCCCTTTTCGTTCTTGAGATATTTTGTTCACAGACACACCAGACCATGTCGCGAAAACCACTTTTTTGGATTCACGGGACCTCAAAACGTGTATATCCATCAAAATCTCGACATCCAATTTTTGACATGAATCCAATACTTTCACACTATATATATATTAACATATATACGATATATCGTATATAAGTAAGAGAAAGTAAAAATAAACTTAACTTAAATCAAACTTAATTTCCAATTAATATATTAGTGATTTATTCTTGTTGCCTACCTTCCAGAGAGCAAAAGCTAACCAATTTATTCATTATTCACCCTATGGTGGCTCTCTTGTTGTTTCTCAAGAATTTTAATCCTCCACAGCAAAAATTATCTCTGGCTTTTATCCAGTATATATTTCAATGATTTGATGTTTTCCGGGACCATAAAATATTAGAACCTCTAAGGAACATCATCTCTCTCTTTATATAGTGTAATAAGTGTAATAAATCGAAATTGTTGGCTGTCTGCCGTGGTGTCGAAGAATTGAGGTCTCGTAGGACTTAAGAGTGGTTGTGTCTCACAGAGTAGATATCGCGCCCAAGGGAGGGTGGCGCTTTGGAAACCGAAACGAGCACGAGCGGAAAAAAAAATCCAGAAATCACATGAGAAAAAGGGAAGCCAAGACCTCTAAAAAAAGACATTACCTCTCGCTTTATGTTTGCACCTAAAAAAAAATACTGACCTTTTTTTTTTTGGACATAATTATCAATTTTCGTTAATATCATTTTACTCTCTATTCGAATATTCCATTAAAATGAAAAGAGTTTTTTGTTACTATATTTTTTCCTCACTGGAAATAATAGGTTTCCGATGGCAGTAAAAGTAAAATTGACCACCTTGATTATTCGATATCCGCCAATTTCTTTAAAGCTTAATCTTAAAGAGAAAAATTTGTTATCAAATGATTATTTGGAAACAAAGGTTCATGAAATTGGATAAGAAAATGTATGGTTAGTTAAAGGAAAGAGCATAATTCAACAGTGCATTTCATTTATTGATGATTCCAACGTTTCGATCATCTATCTTTAGGGCTACGGATTATGAAATAGAGAGGACTATTCACCACCTACTATGGTTATTCGTATAAACCTCTGAAATACTGTTATAATACATTAAGACATTTTTTGTTTTAACTACTATATACAGTAAAACCCTATTATCCGGCCTCGGATCAGCCGGTCCTCGGATTAACCCACCTAACCCATTAATATTATAAATTACAATCATTCATTATTTCTATTATTTATTACATATATTATATATAGGCCTAAATTATTTTTTATTTGTATTTTAATTAAACTGTGTGGTGCTTCATTGTGCAATATGTTCGTGCAGATAGCGAAGAGGAAAGGGAAGGAGTTTGTTTACTCGCTTGCTTCCTAGTCTATTTTTCTACTACATAGGCTTGATATCTTTTAAACATCAATGAGAAAGTTAGGTATGATGAAAACCAATTTTTGAACGAAACCTCGGATTAACCGGCCAAAAGGGTATCCGGCCAGGCTCTCTGTCCCGACCAGGCCTGAGGGATTTTACTGTACATCATTTGTAGAGATTTATCAACCCTCTCCGATGCCTTGATCATGCCTTAAGATTCATTCTTAATTCGAAAGAAAAGAATTGATTACTCTTTTTTTAGGAAAAAAATTGAACAATTTTTTTAATCAAAAATTTGAAAATACGATGCTCTATTAGAAGTTTACTCAAGTTTAACCTAATGAAATAAACGATCTAATCAAAATTTGATTAATCATTTAAGAAGAGAGGAGAGAAAGAGGCAGGAAATACCAAAGGAAGAGAGAATTAAGAAAATTACTGACTCTAGAGAGGGTAAAACTTTTATGATTAAACTCTTTTGATCTATGAGTTTTTTTTTCTTTTGTTTTAATACTTAATTTTAATAAAAAAATGGGACAATAATTTTTAAAATGGTTTTAATAGGTTAATATCTTAAAAATCTGATGTGAAACACTTTGAAATTTTTTATAAACTTAGTAAATGCCAAAAATAAGAAATTTGAAACAAATTTTCTAAGATCCATGAATCCTTTGTTGAACTTCAAATCAAAAGTAATAATAGCGACGACTATCTTAAAGTAAAAAACAAATTTTAAAGAGATATTATTATCTACTTTCATTCAGAAGGAGAGAAAATCTTTTTGTACAGCTAAAGTCTATTTACTCTGCATATGGGGAACGTAGTAAGAAAATTTCGAAGTTTTAAAACTTTGTTGTGCACCAAAAAGGGGTGTTTGAGGGCACTTTTGTAGTGAGTAGATGAGAGACTTGCAAGTCCCAGGATATTAGAAATAGGGATATTAAGGTGCGATTTAAATGAAAGATTTGAGTTTCGATTTTTAGGATTTAATAACAATAATATTTAACGAGATATGATGTGAAAGGGATGGTTTAATTCGTTAGGGTTATGGTGAGAGGAGAGATGGTTTGAAGAATGTTTGTCTAACGACAACGGGACGGGCCGAAGTATTCAGCGTATAAAAGCGAACTTCCAAGATCACACCCCTGACCGGCAAAGGATCAGGGTAGAAGAGAATTCGGATAAGAATCGTCCCCGTCACCTGTTTCCAGGTCCTTATATAACAGTCCGTCGGGGGACTTATTTTCCCCTGGTGGATCAGTTTCTTCTTCTACCTTTCTTGATTTCAAAATTCCTTTAGTAAAAATTTGATTTTCGGTTTAACTGTGGTTTATTTGTAAAATGTACAACTCATTATGTGGCTTTCTTCAGGTACAATTCAGCTAAGATTACAAAGGTTGAAGAAGGCCACAGGATGAGTGGCTGAAACGTTGTAAATTTTACAAATAAACCACAGTTAAACCGAAAATCAAATTCTTTTACTAATGATAACAACTGTGAAAGCCTAATCTCCAAAATTCCTTTGTCTTTCTTTTAAAGGTTCGTGAAATGTACGGCATCCAAAGAGTGGAAGCTTCTTTCTTCACTGTTGATCTCATCAATGCCGATCCTACAGTTTTACCAAATGTAACTCTCGGGGTTGAAATTCGGGACTCTTGCTGGTACGCTCCAGTGGCTTTGCAGCAAACGATCGAATTTATTCGGGACACAATCACCCCGACAGCTCAAAGAGTTTCTGCGGAGTCAGAAGGTCCCAAGATGTGTCCTGCCACCGAAGGTCCTTTGGTGAGTCTATGTCAAATTAATTTCAGTATTTTTCAAAATATTTCATCCTCTCAAGGCGGAACTAAATAAAATCTATAATCTGTAGTTTATTCCCAGTAATTTTTAATTACAATTATTATTCTGCGTATTTATTAAAATTGGTGTAACGGATGTGAGCTTTGAATCACGAAACTAAATTGTTATTTGACGACTTTCGTTATTTATGCAATGATTAATATTTTTTATTTGATATTGATGAGATACTTTTCCGGTAAAATGATTGCAAAAAATATACATTAATATATAAATATCAAGAGGGAAATGTTAAATGGAATATTAATATTAACATAAAACAAATTACTCTAAATTACACTTCCCTAAAATGTAGAGGCTTTTTTTAATTTTCCCTCACAGTAGTCGTTTTAGGATTAATTTCTAGATATATTTAATAAATTATCACCGATTCCGAGGTTCTTGTGGCTTTATTTCATATTCATTTTTATTTTCTCTTAAATATATAGAGAAATTATTGTTTTTTTTTTTTTATTTATTTGAAATTCCTATTGAGATCCCCGATTATTTACCCGAGGTGCTTACTTTCACGAAGACACACACCTCAAACCCAACCGGCCTCTGGCCGTAGACTCTACCGGCTCCCTGTGAAGTTACCTTATTTCCTAACTCTAACTCCTCCTCCTGCGTTCATTTCTAGCTAGTGAACTAATTCTTATTTACTTTCTCTTACCTATATTTCTCAACCAAAAACATCGAAGATGCAAAAAGGGGCGCCTCGAATTATTTTTGCCCATAGTCGAAGTGAAATCAAAAAAATGCGCCTCGCCTTCTATTTCTATCTGAATGGACCCATCCTAAAAAATTTTATTCCATTAGGGATGAAAATTACTAATATTAATAGGTTTATAATAGATAATAGATTTATTCATACATGACGTCACCAGGATGCAAAATAGTCAGAATTGTCTTTTCGCCATGTTAAAGATAGGAAAAATTTGAAATTTTGAATACCTCTCAAAAAGTCACTTTTACTCCAAAATGAAATTTTATATCAAAGGTAGGCCTATCGGGTTTTCGATAATATCTATAAGTATTTTAAATTTTATCCAAATCGATCCAGCAGAGAAACCTGCAGCTTTGTCTAAAAATTTGAAAATAGAAGAAAAGAATGAAAAGGGAAGAAAAAAAAATAATAAAATAAAATAAGAAACTAATTTTTGATCTTCCGAAATTAGCAATATCTAAATATCTGAGCCTCTGTCATTATTTTTGGGTCTGGAATTTTTTTTTTTTGAATTTGTGCTCAAAATAATCCTAAAAAAAATGTGGCTCTCAAAGATTTTTTGAGATATTCCCCCAGAAAAAGAAAAGTTTCTCAAAAAATTTTTTCACGTGCCTATCTTTTATTAAGGATTTAAAATATTTCTTGATAATCGTCGTCTTAGGGTCGACTCGTAAATGCAATGGACCATTGGAATCTATTGGAATATCACCTAAATGGTAGTATTAAGAGTTTCTTTGCTATCTTTTGCTTTTTCCTTGCTCGGCGACGAGTCGCTCCCGCGACTCTTGATAACAATTCGTGTTCAAAGTTTTCAATATTTATCCCAACAACTTTCATAAAGAAAATTTTCTATGTATTCATTCATATCTTCGAGTATTTGACTTGATTAAGGAATTTCTGAGTTCAAATTTTCTCCTAAGGTATAAATTTACCTAATAAATTTCGTTAAAGTTAGAATTCAACACTACTGCTCAAAATATCATTAAAAATAACTAATTGTTTAATCAGAGGTTTGTTTGTGCTAGTATTCGAATTTCCACTAACAGACGATCAAGGGGAGGAATTTGTTCACTCAA
The DNA here is from genome assembly GCA_023213315.1 of Euborellia annulipes. Lineage (NCBI taxonomy): Eukaryota > Metazoa > Arthropoda > Insecta > Dermaptera > Anisolabididae > Euborellia > Euborellia annulipes. Next base: position 5,881 of record JAKCPI010020460.1, on the reverse strand, counting down.
TTTGAGTTGAGTTCTAACTACGTATGGTACATTCACTTTCTGTTTGTTTTACAGTATGATTGATTTGTCTTAAGGGATTGATCACTATTTCGAATTGGTTTTCTTCCTCTATTCCCAAACCAATCAGAAGTTTGTCTAGAATTTTTTCCCAGTAGTCCAAAAAATGATAAAGTATAACTAATCATATTTTCTATATATTGAGATACTGGTATGTCTGGAATAGTCTTGGGACCATGTTCGGGTAGAAATTTTATAAACCTTTGACAAGGATCAAGTTAGTCTAAATGTAGTTATTGAAATACATATCTGAAAATAAAATATTTAAGGGGGTTCAGGAGCGACGTCTAAACGTACTTAAAAAAATCTGGTGTGACTGGCGCACAGCACACTTCTCTTACCTTCGGTAATCGAAAGTTGTGTACTGTGCTTGTCACACCAGATTTTTTGTGTCGACATATATTTAGTTCCCGACAGTACGGAACATTTGAATTCAGATGTAAAATTTATAAGTATGGGAAAATATTTATATTTTGTTACCATGGCAACCATTTCTCCTATCTTTCCTATGAAGCACAAGAGTAAAGTGGTCTTCAGAACAATTTCGTGGGCAAAATGAGAATATACATTTTAAAGAGGATCTAAAAAATAATTGATTTTTGAATTATAAACAAAATCGTTAGAGCAAATTTTGAGAAAATCGAAAAAAACTGAAAAAGTACATCAGTAAAGTACTAGTAATCTTTGGCCGATTTTGATTAAAAGCTTATTTTTCCGGTCCCGGGGGTGTTTAAGTTAAATATAAAATTTCAACCTCATAGCTCAATTCCTTCATGCTTAACATTGCACAGACACACACCCACCCACCCACCCACCCACCCACCCACAGACAGACCATGTCGCGAAAACCACTTTTTTGGATTCAGGGGACCTCAAAACGTGAAGATCCATCAAAATCTCGACATCGAATTTTTGACATGAATCCAATACTTTCTCTCTTTATATATATTACATATATACATAGGAAAGTAAAAAAACTAGACTATTATAAGGAATTTTTCAATGCGGTTTTTTTTAAAATGAATTAAATTCATAAGAGATTATTGGGACATCGAGCTATAATTTTTTTAATGACTTATTAAAAAATTATCGTAATTAATTTTTTTGTTATCAAGCAAATACAAAAAAACAATCTGTCCCAATAATCTTTAATTTTTTTTTAAATTTAAAAATGAATTTATTGTTATTATTAATCACATATTAATTAAGAAATTTTTAAAATAAGCTTAGATGATTTATTTAAAATTCAACTGTCAAATTAGTTCAGCATTCTTGCAATAGATGGCATGCTAGTCTAACAGCTGATCCCGTAATAGCCTATATCTGGCCTATATTTATATATTTTTATGCTTTTATAAAAGACACATAATATATAATAACATTTATAAAGTATTTATTGTTAAAAGATCAATGAAAATCAACCAAATGCATTAAATATTATTAGCTACCATTCTGACATCTCTTAGCAAATTTTTTGAATTACCTGATTTTTTGGGCATACTTTTTATGACACATTACGCCATCTTCTCGGGAAAAACATGCGTAGCCACTTCGCTCCCGTAGCCCCTTAAATTGTTTTGCTGTAGAAGTGGGAGGAAGAAGGGAATAAATAGATTCAGCAATAAAACTTGCAAAATCTAATAATGTTTCAGTCTAAATTTATTGAACCATTAACATTATATTTTTGCATTTTAGAATACCATCTCTACCTCCTAATTTTATTAAATTGTTCAAAATAAATTTCGATCTTAGGTCGTTTCTCTGACCTCATTTATAAATTTTATGTCATACGAGTATTTTATTAAAATCCATAAAAAGTTTTGAATTGAAATATACGAGCAAACAGACAGACAGATATATAAAATATATGATATTCACGTATTGCGTTCGTTCTATAATAAATGAGTATCCATTTTTTTGAACACCCCCCTCAAACAGGCGCATTATTTTTATTCATTTTTTTTAATTCGTGGGGGAACTTTTCATTTCATCTCAATGGATGTCTCTCCATTAAAGTTTTAAAAGAAGTAAACTTGGCTGTCTTTTTTGGCCTTTGGCATTTCTCTTCAAAATAGATACAGTAACAATCCCACAGGTTTTCTTATTTTAATAATCAATATCAAGAAAGATTTTTAAATAAAAAAAATAAGAATTTAGCTTTATTGGCCTCCGGTATATGCCATTTAACCATATAGGCTTACAATATTAATATTTATAATAATTTATAAATTTGGAATAAAAAATAATTCATGATATTATAGGAAGGATACAAAAAGAAAAATCTGGCGTGACTGTCGCACAGCACGCAACTTTCTCTTCGAAAGTTGTGTCTCTGTTCTTGTCACATCAGATTTTTTGTGTCGATATATTTTAGTTTCCGACAGTAAGGTACATTCCAATTTTTTTTTTCTTTTTTTCCCACTTTTACATTCCAATTTCAAGATGTAAAATTTTTTTTTAATTTTAAACACTCACACTTTTCTCTCATTCACACTCACATTCACAAGTCTTTTTCGACAACTCAGAGCCATTTAAGACTTTGACGATAACCGTTATTTATGAATTTATCTACTATTTGGGTCCAGGCATTTTATTTAAGCCATTTGGTATCCAAATGGCTTAAATAAAATCATCGACACTCCTGGATGTAAAATTTAAAAGTATAGAAAATATTTATATTTTGTTACCATAGCAACCATTTCTCCTATCTTCACTGAAGTACAAGAGTAAAGTGGCAAAAGATTTCAATGGCAAAATGAGAATATACATTTTAAAGAGCATCTAAAAAATAATTGATTTTTGAATTTTAATCAAAATTGGAGCGAATTTTGAGAAAATCGAAAAAAACTGAAAAAGTGCATCAGTAAAGTACTAGTACTCTTTGGCCGATTTTGTTCAAAAGCTTCGTGTCACATGCCAGAGGGGTGCCTAACTGAAATATAAAATTTCAACTTTCTACCTCTTTTTGTTCTTGAGATATTTTGTTCACAGACAGACCATGTTGCTAAAACTACTTTTTTGGACTCAGGGGTCCTCAAAACGTGTATATCCATCAAAATCTCGACTTCGAATTTTCAACATGAAGATAGGACTCTATTTTCCTTTTTTTTTAAAGCATATAAAATATCTGTCAAGATACCGATTAGCATTTTCAAGTTTTCTTGAGAAACTCCATAAATCACATTTTTATCAAAATCGATATTTTAGTAAAAATCGATTGAAAACTCATAATTTTGTAGAGAAACAGAAAGCAAGCAAAGATTAAAATATAGGCCTATTCTTAAATTCTTTAATAAATTTGTACTAAAATATTTTTTTCTAATTTGCCAAAAATTAAGTAAGTATCTCAATTTGCTTAAAGAATTTCTTCCTGAAAAGGGAATTTTTTTATCTATACTCTATTATTTTTTTTTTTAACTAGCTTTATACTTAGATCAATCACTTTTTGTATTAAAATTAATAGTTTGATAAGAAAGAAGCTGGAATTCATTCTACAAATCCCGAATCAACAGAGATCCTATCATCAGATTAAAATAAAGCCTTAATAAATCATCATAAATGTTAATTTAAATTTTATTTTTGATCATTCTAAAGAGATGTTTTTAATTATATGCTTCTTAATTTATTTGAAAACTTTCTGTTTTTTTGCTTGTTTTTAAGTTGAATTTCTTTCTCAATTATCTGACGTTTTTTTTTTTTTTAACTTTATAAACGTTATTATTCTTATTTTACCATACAAATTAACTAGAAGTATATCTAATGTTCTCCTTGCTTTTTAATATTTCATATCCAATTTTAACTGACAGATAGTATTAATTAAGAAAAACAAAAAAATTCATGTTTTCAAAAGATTATCAAGAAAAAATAATGAAGTATATCTCTTTTCTGTCTTATTTTTTTGTTCGTAGCTAACCAAAATAGGAGCATTTTTTTTCTCTATGAGTTTTAGGATAATTTGATTCGCTTATGAGTTTTATTTTAAATAGGATTTCTCTGGTTGGTTATCATGTGAGGTTCGTGTAATGAGATATCTTAAAAAGTTATTATCTCATTTAAACAGAAGGGGAAAAAAGAAAAGGACAAAAACTATTTCATTCCAATGTTAAGATAAATGAAATTAAACGATCTCGGTCTGCAATAAGCGTAAAAAAATCCTCTCAAAATAATAGAAAAAAAAAAAAACTTAACAAAGTCTAATAAACGTCTATATTCTACAATCCAAGTCAAAAAATCTGGTGTGACTGGCGCACAGCACACAACTTTCTCTTACCCTTAGGGTACCGTACACCAGTTTTTTTGTGTCGAAATATATTTAGTTGCTCTTAGCACTTTAGTTCCAAAATTGACCATGAGATGATTTATAGTTGGAGCTGAGCTACAAATGCTTCCACATAAGTAAAGTGTACTTCAAACGATTTCCACAAAAAATTTCACTGATATACTTTTTAAAGAGCATCTAAAAAATAGTTCATTTATGAATTTTAAACAACTTTTTTCTTTTTTTTTGGTTTTCAATCTTTGCAGCGAATTTTGAGAAAATCGTAAAAAACTGAAAAAGTACTTCACGAAAGTCTACTTCAAACGATTACAACGAAAAATTTCACTGATATACTTTTTAAAGAGCATCTAAAAAATAGTTCATTTATGGATTTTAAACAAAATCGTTGGAGCGACTTTTGAGAAAATCGAAAAAAACTGAAAAAGTACATCAGTAAAGTACTAGTACTTTTTGGCCGATTTTTGTTCAAAAGCTTATTTTCGCCCCTTGGGAGGGTGGCTAACTTAAATATAAAATTTCAACCTCGTAGCTCTTTTAATTCCTGAGATATTTTGTTCACAGACACACAGACAGACCATGTCGCTAAATCATCGAATTTTTGACATGAATCGAATACTTTCTCTCTATATATTTCATATATAGGGTAAGAGAAAGTAAAATTTATAATTCTCAAAACAAAATATTGTTTTTCTTCCCTAAAGTTATATTATGCTGATGCAAATCCAAATAGCTCGTTTTTTTATCTTTTTTTTTCTTGTGTTTACAGTCATGGACTTCTCGGATGTTGGGGCGAGTTGTTACTACCCCTGCACCTACAACCCTTCTACCAAAGGCCTCACGTAAAAAAAAGTCGCCTATAGTTGGTGTGGTAGGACCAGCTTCCAGTAGTGTTGCTATCCAAGTACAAAATCTACTCCAACTCTTCCATATCCCGCAAATTGGTTACTCCACCACCAGCAAGGATCTCAGCGACAAAGCAAGGTTAGCCATCATCATTTTGCTCTTACCGCATATTATAAATCTAAATTTAGATTCGCGCCGGAGTATAATTATATTTCATCAAAAAATCATTGCCTCCTTATGATTTCTAAGTTACAAAGCTTTTATCTTAATCTCAAAGAACCCTTATGGGCTGGTTTATCATTAATAATAATAACACTTTATGAATGGCCATTACTAAAGAGATGTTACTGTCTTGAACGAAAATGGATCTCTTAATTGAGAAAATTGCAAAGTAAATTGCACACAAAATATTCTGATTATTCTTTATTTGTCTTTGTTAAAGCTATTCAAATTAAAGAATTTATTTTATGTTTACTAGAGTTTCTACTCAAATCAAAATGTTTATACGTATTTGACTGTACACTTATTTGAATGAAATCATTATATTTATTTTTGAAATTTTTATCTTTTCAGAATGAATTTTTTCAGTTTTCTTTCAATCATTTTTTCTTTCTTTGTAAATTTCATGAAACCATCAAGCGAGTCAAGTTGTTCGAGTCGACTAATTGGCACTTTACCTAGTTTATAGTTTCCTTATTTATT
>JAKCPI010020459.1:0-17359 GCA_023213315.1 Euborellia annulipes | reverse complement strand
AAAGGATAATCGCGGCTCTTCGGTTTAATCCGATTCGGTTATTTTGAGGTTACGCCTGTTTAATATAAGTGTGAATAATGCTTTTTTTTTTTTTTTTTTTTTTTTTTTTAAACTATTCACACTTTTTTTCTCATTCACACACGCACGTTCATACAGTCTTTTCGACAACTTAGGCCATTTAAGACTTTGACGATAACCGTTGTAATGTAATATTATCTATTGTGGGTTCAGGCATTTCTATTTAATCGAGAGGATATATTCCTACTCATTAAAAAGGATTTCGGTTTGTTTTTAGGTAATTAAAAAATCATTTGAAAGTATGCAAAACATTTATTTATAATGATATTATATTAATTATTATTAATTTTGTTACAAAATGTTAATCATTAAATTATACAAATATTTTAACGTTAAACTAAGACAGAAATAGTATACAACACAACTTATAAAATTGTTTTTAATAAAAAAATGAATGTCTATATATATATATGAAAATGCGAAACAAAAACAAATCGTAACTGTTGACTCATAATGTATATTACATAGTATTTATTGTGATTTCCAGGCCTGAAGATGATGGATTCTCAAAGCCATCGAAACTGAATGCTAGCGCAGTCGCCAAGCCAAAAAATAAACCCATTATAAAAAACTACAGTTTTTTTATTTCAAATTCAACTAACAACACCTAAGTTCATCACAACAAAATACTTCCGCAATTTAATCAAAATCATAATTGCTTGTGCAAATCCAATTTAAATATTTCTATTTAAGTCATCTAGTATCCAAATGGCTTAAATAAAATCATCGGACTGCCTGGGTCCGAACCCGCGACGTTTGGTATACGAGGTAGGCACGCTACCTACTACGCCACACCCGGGGATAATGCTTATTTAATGCCGGATCTTGGAAATTTCAGATATTCTATTCACACAGCAAGAGGGACCCACTTTTTTTGGAGTCTCAAAATCTTTGATGTGATCGCAATATTGTACTTTCTCTCTATTATATAGATAAAAATTCATATTAAATTTTCTTACCATCTAATAGGAAACAAGAGGAATGAACGGTATGTAGAAGATTCAGGCTTACCTGAAACAGAAAGAGAAAAAAAAATTATAAAACACGCAAAGAATATAAAAATTAAACCACGATGCAAGTGAAACTTTTTTCGGAACGTAGGCGTTTAACTGAACATTTTCAGAAAATTATTCAATTAAGGGTATTAAAATCGCGTTTTTAATCTTAACTTAATAATTGGAAAATGGGAAATCAATAGACGCATGTTAAAAACTGAGAACAATATTTGAAGATTTGAATCATTTTAAATTATTTTAAAAATTATATTTTATCAATTTAAAAATTGTATAATTAAATCTCACAATTATTTTTTATAATTCGTCATATATATATATATATATATTAAATTTCAACTTTATTATTTTTGTCGCCACGGCTTGTGACGTCATGGCTTGTAGCGTCACGGCCTTTGACGTCACGGCTTGTAACGCGACATGCTGATAGAAGAGCGAAAAAATATGAGGCCATTAAATAAAAGTTTCACTTTAAAATATAATAAAGTATTAAAAATTAAATTTTATCTAAATAACAGAATGCCTGGACCCCCAATATGTATATTAATCAATAACGGTCGTCGTCAAAAGTCGTATATGGCCTGAGTTGCCGAAAAGACTGTGTGAATGTGTGTGTGAGTGTGAATGAAAAAAGTGTGAGTGTTTTTTTAAGAAAAAAAAAAATTAATGATTATTACACGAAAGACATTCAAATTATTTTCTTCATATTATGCATATATATTAATAGGGATTAATGATTTATACAGGTAAATTAAACACTTAAAAAGATTATAATTATAAATATTTTTATAGTAAGAACTGATATATAGATACAATAATTTTTAATGTTTTTTTTTTTTTTTTTTTTTTTTTTTTGGAATGGGTGCATAAGGTCCGAAGACCTATAATGACCAATAGTCACATGGAGCCAGGAAGAAAATAAAAACAAAAGGAGAAGCATAAAGGGGAAACTCAACTGCGGGAACTGAGAAGATGCCTGTTGAGGTTAGACTTGAAAGTCTGAAGATTGTAGGTTTTGGGGAAGATAGACGCAGGGAGCTTGTTCCAATCACGGGAGGTCATGGGGACAAAGGAAGAATGAAATTGTTTTGTTCTGTTAGTCGTGATCTGAACAGCATAGGGATGCTGGGAAGATGCCTCTCTTGTGTTCCGTGAATATGTTGCATTGGGTGGGATAATTGATTTTAATTCGGCAGAGCATTGACCATGGTAATACATGTAGTTAACCAACATTAGGTATCAAATAAGTAAATTATAATAATAAATATATTTTTAGGCCTGAAGATGGTGTATGATTCACACTGAAACTGCTTGCTAGCGCAGTAGCCAAAAGTTCTGCAAATAAAGCGAATAATTTCTCCTATCTTTCCTATGAAGTACAAGAGTAAAGTGGTCTTCAGAAGATTTTCTTTAATTGGATACAGACAGACACACAGACACAGACCATGTCGCGAAAACCACTTTTTTGGATTCAGGGGACCTCAAAACGTGTATATCCATCAAAATCTCGACATCGAATTTTTCAATTCAATACTTTTTTCTCTCTTTTTATATTAACATATATAGAGGAAAGAGAAAGTAAAATAGATGCAATATATCTTCCATTTAAAGAAATTAATCTTAATTTCACCAATCCACTGAAAAAAATATCCTAAGTAGAATTTATACAGTATCAAATTACTGGGCCGATTTTCATGGAGATTCTTTCATATGTATAGATTCAAATGTATAAATCTTTTTTTATTTGCATTTAGATCAATGTATTATTAATTTTAAGGTTCCGCGTCACCAAAAACCGTTAGAAGACGATTCAGTAATTAATTACTCTAGACGGCAAGAGATGGCGTTAGTTTTTCCCATTGGTATATTATACAAGGGATTTATTCCATTTCATTTTAAAGTTTTCAGCTAATTAATTAAGGGTAAAAAATTAATTATTTTTCAACAGAATGATTACTAATTTAATTATCTATAAAATATAGAGCGAATTTTTTAAAAATATCTTTTTTTTTTTTTTTTTTTTTATTTACGGGATAGCCTTAGGCCATTTCCCACTTTTATGTACATAAATTAATACAAAGAACATTTTACAAATAACATATAAGAAAATACAGAATATAAAAATACATGCATATGAAGTTAGAGAGAATACAAACAACATAGTAGAAAATAGAAGTTATAAAATTATCTGTAAATACATATGAATATAAACTAAGTAAAAACAATATGCTAAAGAATACAGATTATGAATATATATACCTATCAATTTAGAGGAGTTAGTAATAAATATTAAAGTGTATATACGTATGAATATAAAGAATTACAATAATATACGTATAAATAGTAAATAGTTCACAATTAAAAGTTTATCAAATTGTTATTTGATTGTGAATGAAATATTGGGCTATGGCTTTAACTGTCTCTTCTGATGGCTCTTGAAGTATTCTTTGTAGTTGGGGAGGATCACGAAATCGGGGAGGTATTGATTTTTTGAGCAGATGTCTAGTCTGACTGTATAATGGACAATGAAAGAGTAGGTGTTCTGGAGTTTGAAGTACAGAGTTGGAGCATGTGCAATATGGAGTGGGGGCGAATGTAAGTCTGAAGAGATGGGCGTTGCATCTGGTATGGTTTACTCTCAGGCGTGTGAATATTACTATTTCCTTTCGTGTTAGGTTTGGGATTGACTGGAACCATGGTGCTTTGGGAGAGGGTTTTATTTTGGCCAGGAATGATCCTTTAATTTGGCTAGATTGCTTCCAAACATTGGTCCACTCCGTTCTGGCTATTGCTTTGGCGTGCGAGAAGATATCGGTCCATGTAGCTCCCTCAGAGAGGGGAACTCCAGAGGTGGAGGCTCTCTTGGCTAGAAAGTCAGCCATTTCATTTCCGTGTGTTTGGGAGTGACTTTTAGTGAAAAATATCTTTTATTTAATGCGATTAATCTAAAAAAAAATTTATTTTTTCGAAAATCAAAAAAAGGGCTTCTATAAGTTGTAGACATTTTAAATAGCTTTAATTTGAGGTCTATAGCTTCAAAATTGTGGCCGCAATCACCCAAAATTAGCATAACACCCCGAGACGCACATCTTAACAGCAACGGAAAGAGAAAAGACAACAATTGCGACGGCTAGGCATTTTGGTTGCCTAAGCTCAAGGCTCTCTCGAGCACGGCGCGGAATGAAATTAGAGATGCCGTCTCTTGATTAGTTTAAGATAAAAAATTTCTACCCTCCTTAGGGTTTTTGTCTTTGTTGTTAGAGAAATTATTAAATTAATAGGATAAACAAATAAATGTTGCTATATTTCAATTTAATTTAATCTCTTTTGGCCAACATGATATTGAATTTCAATAAAGAGCATACAAGCTATGCAAAGTTTTCCCGATGGGCCTACCTAAACTACTCCGGGTCGCCAATATATGAAATGGCCAACTGCACATCTGTTTTTAAACAGAAAAGTGTAAAGTGTAAGTTGTAAATAAAATATTGGAAAAGTCAAAGAGAGAAATAATTTTTATTTTTTTTATCTCTTTGAAAATATGTTTAGGCTTAGAGATTAGGGTCGATCAATAAAAGAATTTTGTTTTCGGTTCAATTGTGCTTTATTTGTAAATATTACAACGTTTCGGCCACTCATTCTGTGGCCTTCTTCGGGCACAATTCAGGTAAGATTATTATTATAGTCTTAAAAAAAAAAATTGTAAAATACAAAACGATTGAGACATCAGGTCATTTAGTGTTTACCAGTTATATCATCATGTGAGCCAGCTAAGCATAAAAGGGCATTAATTGCTTTAATTTTCAATAAATATTTAGCGGTGTTATTAGTTATTATAGATATTTATCTGACCAAATGAGGAAGTGAGGTTATGTTATTATGGGTGAGCGTAAATGTCAATTTGTTTTATAGTTGACCGCAAGAGTGAGTGCATTCTATCATTGATAATTTCATACAAGTCATGCAATTCGATCCTAATTTCACTTTCAAATATTTTAGTATTTAGTATTTAAATTAATTATATATATACTAAGCGCGTTGCCCGCCTGCGGCAGACACTCACCTTTTCTTCTTAATTATGAAAAGAAAATTATTGTTATTATTCCATCCCAATTCAGTGCCTGCTTGAGGATTTGTTTACATTCAACGAATACACAAATGAAAAGAATACATAAATATTTCTCTATACATTTCCTACGGGAGAAATCGTAATTTTAAGAATTAATAACTCAAAAAGTTATAGGAATTTCGGGATGAAAATAATTTTCCTATAATCCCGAGAAGGTCCTCTTTATGCATATAAAATTTCATTTCAAAATTCAAACGGGAATTTGCCTAAATAGAGCGTGCGAGACAGACAGACAGACGGACATTAGCGAATTATATATATAGATTACAAATTCCTTTTTCTACAAAAAAAAAAATGTTTATTATTATTGCAAACAAAATGCAATTAATTACCAAAAATAATAAATGAATGACTTTTGACTTGAGCAGTTCTTCGCGTAATATAGATCTGGCAACGTAATATAGATCTGGCAACATTGCATTTATCAGCTGTTTATTTTAAATCTTAAAAGCCTTAAATTTTATTTTATTTAATATATTACAATGATTAATGCAAATCAATGGACGAATTGCGAGAAAAAATATCGTAAAATGTAACTGACAGCGAGAAAAGAGTATTATTTTATGCGACGTTGCCAGACTAGTCTGAGTCTCATTTTTAAATATTAGAGACTGTCATTTTCTGAATTTTTTTGACTTTCTTGTTAAAATATCTTTAAAAGCCTTCGGCAGTAACTTTTGATTTTATGTTTAACGTATTCCTCGGAAGTGAATTGATAAAATGTAAGTTTTTTGTTTTTGTATCTATTGCAGAGGTGGCTATATAATTCGATATGTGTGCGTTTTGTCGATATTCCCCATAGACTACATGTTAAATTTTAATTTTTTAATAATTAATTACACGATAACCCTGCGTCAGATCTGCTTCAAAATTTTATTTTATACGTATTTGATAGTGATTAATAACATATTAAAAAATTAGCTTTTAATCTAATAAAGTGCTTTAATGTCCGAACAACCTTAATGCCAAAATGTCTACCCAAGTATTTGACGGGTTTCTGAATGTATCCCTAAAATGTAGTTCCCTTATTATTATTATTGTTATAAATACTCTTATCATTTAAACTTGATAATAAATAACTTTATAATGATTATGAATTGAATACTATGCACTCTGTGGTTTCAGTGAGGATGTTTCTACCTGCCACATAATAAATGAAATACAATGGCTTTATTGCGGTCTAACTTCTCTCTCTCTCTGATTGTGTTATCTTCCGGGGGGGGGGTGAAGGGGGCCGCCATCTTGGCTCGATTTACAAGATATTATATGAAAACAATTAAAGAGAATAATTATTAAAGCAACTTTAATGAAATGAAAGGTGTGTGTCATCCGTTGGGTATCGATCCATGGAGTGACGTATTTATACAATTTTTTTTTTTTTTTCTTTTCATCTTAATAATGGAATGTTGAGAAAAAAGAGCAGTGAAAAAAAAAAAAAAAATAAAAATAAATTATAATGGCTTCAAGAGTAATGATACGAGAATTTCTAATTTTTTTTTTTCTTATTAAAAAGTCCTCTCTTTCATCTATTGTTTTTTCAATCAAAGTTGATAAATTAAAAATCTGATGTGACTTGTCACACCAGATTTTTACAGTCCTTGTAGAGCCTTGGCTTCCTTCACGATGCCACTCCATTCCGGCCTGTCTATCGCCCGTCTTCTCCACCTTCGGACGCCCAGTCTTCTCAGATCTTCTTCCACGTCATCCAGCCATCTCTTACGAGGTCTTCCTCTGAGGCGTCTTCCGTGAGGTCTTTGGTGGAAGATCTTTTTAATCCCTCGGTCTTCACACTTTTTATGATTGAAGTCAGACAGGGTTCTTCAGGATTCTTCTCCTCAGGTGCATTTTCTGTGGTGAAATGTACAGTGAAGAAAATGATCAGCCAACGGAAAACTGAATACAAACTAGTATTTGTACTCAGTGGTGTCATGAAGAGTGTTCAGCCTTCGAAGGCAGTGATAATTTTATTTGTGATAACTGCAGTCATTAGGCGTGTAACAGAAAAATGTTAATTTAAATTTATTCCTCTAATTTTAAATAGGACCTCAAAACGTGTATTTCCGTCGAAATTTTGACATGATTTTGCTCTCTTTGTAAACCTGGTACAGTTCCGGGGTGACCGAGCCGGAGCTCGGTCTTTTTTTTATAAAATTGTAAAAAACTAAAAAAAGTACATCAGTAAAGTACGAGTACTCGAGGGGCGTGAATTGGATTTGTATAAAAGAAATAGGAAAATACTTAAAATTTGAAAGAAATTATAACGAGACAACTTGCTCTTCAATGGAAACATCAATAAAAACACCAAAATAAGAACTAGCAGTCCAGGGAGAGTTTTGAGGAATAGCAATATTACTGAGTGGATACTTGGAGGAGACAGTGAGTGCCTCATAAGAAAACTTTAAACACGAGATATAAGAGAGTTGCCCGGGAAATGCGTCAGCCTGGAGACAATTAAAAATTATTATTTTCAATAAAATTAATTAATAATTAGTATTTTAATAATATAATTTAAATAATAAGAATTTTTCTACTAATTGGCCTTTTGACATTATTAAATTAAATACATTGTAAGTAATTATTGATATAAAAAATTAAATTTACAAAATTGGGCATGAATTAAAATTTAATATTCGAGGAGACTAAAAAAGTACACCAGTAAAGAACTTGTAATCGAGGTTTCCTGAAGATGAAACCTAGCGCAATTTGTTTTCTATCCCGGAAATAGCAAATATTTGAAATTTGAAAGAAATCTTTAAAAGAAATTTCAAGAAAATTAGGAAAAACTAAAAAAGTACACCAGTAAAGTACTAGTACCCGAATTTTCCCAAACATGAGAGCTAGCACAATTTCATTTTGGGACCACAAATAGTATATATTTAAAATTTGAAAAAAAAAAAATCGTTAGAGCCGTTTTCGAGAACTGATATGCATATATATAAACAAACAAATAAACGTACATTGCTCGTTTAATAGTATAAGATATAGACATATATAGGTAAGATAGGTAAGAGAAAGTAAAAATGAACTAATTCGATGTTTAAAGAGCAAGCATAACTTCATTAAAAGTTTAATAATAATAATAAAAAAAAGAAAAAAAAAAATCTTAAGAAATATAATGAAGAGCCTTAAAGAAAGAGAGAGAAAAGGAATTTCAATTCCATCGCCTTCTTGATCTTCCTCTTGTGCTTGGAAATTTAATAATAAAAAGGATTTAATTAAAATATATTTTGTTACTTTAATGGGATAGAATTTCTTAAATGAATTGTTCTCAGATTATTAAAAAAAAAAAAGTTAAAAAAAAAAAATGAAGCATTTACACGCATTTTAGAGAATGATCCAGCCATCTTAGTCTATTGTTAACTCGCTTTATTGTTATAGATAACCTTCAAAAAATGTAAACACAGATTAAAAAATAAAATGGTGGAAAAATACCATCATAATAAATGTAGACAATAATTTAAAAGAAAAAAAAAAGAAATTTTCAACTTATTTATGAAGAAAGAAAATTTTATTATATTTATTCATTGCATTTTGTTTGTAATAATAAATAAACATTCTTTTTTTTTGTAGAAGAAGGAATTTGAAATAAGGTTAAAATTACTTTCTTTTCTTTTATATTAATAACACAGAGAGAATAAATAAAACTTTTTAAAAATTTAAAGGAAACAAAAATCGTTAGGTGTAAATAAAAAATTTCAGAATAATCTAAGAGGCGTTGCTTAGTCAGTCCCGGGACTCATTTATTGATCGACGTGCTGTACAATTTGGATAATACGAATTTCTAAAATGGATATAGAAGTTGTAGGAGACAAGGGAAAATTATTAATTGTTGACGTTTCGGTCGCAAATCACGACCTTCATCAGGACGATTAAATGTTAAAATACAGGTTTTTGAGTATTATTTTTATCATTTTATCGTTGAATGTAAGAAGCCCCAAGCAAGCAGGTCCCTCACTGTAGTACATGCCCTGTTATATGATTCATTAAATTATTGTCTATATTGACAATGACAATCAAAACTCTCTACAACTTGTATTTTAACAATTAATCGTTCTGATGAAGGTCGTGATTAGCGACCAAAACGTCGATGAATAGTTAATTAAATAAATTTTTTTTTTTTAAATATTGTAGTTGTGGCTGTTGAGTTGAAAGCAGAGACTGATAGCCAAATTTTTTTCTTCAAATATTTCGGTCTCGATAGAGGCCATCTTCAGGGCTCAATAAGTGCCCTGAAGATGGCCTCCATCGAGACCGAAAGGTCGGGCCAATGAAATATTAAAATATATTTCTAAAGAAAAAATTCTTTTTCTAACTTTCATTCCTGATGAAATTTGTTTTTTTTTTTTTTAATAAAAACCACTGGTCAAAATTGGATTAAATCCAGAACGGTTAAAACCGGTTTTAGTCTGTGATTTTAATCACCCTAATTATAATCAAACTACCCTGCGATTTGAGCCTTGATTGAAAAAATTCCATCTTTTTTGGAACAAAGCTCTTCTTAATTACAACAATTAAAGTTTTTCCCTGAAATCCTTAAGACTAAGGCCCAATACACACGGTGCAACTGAAAAGAAACTCATTGCAAACATATATCGTCAACTAGTCGCGTTTCAAACAGATATTGCATGGAGGTCCGCACACGAACGCAACTCAAGTTGCACCCAAAATGGCCGACGTATTCAATCAGCTGTTTGTTCGGTTACTTAATAAAGATATTTTTGGCAATTTAAGGGTTTATTTAAGTAATAATAATATAAAATATTATTAATATTGAAATAACTAATATTTTTTATTAAAAATTGAAGGAAATATATGTAGTCAAGACAATTGAATTTCGAATATTTTTTAATTAATAAAATAGTTTTAAAAATATTTAATTAAGAAATATTTTTTACTTAAAATTTAGTAAAAATATTTATTAAAATAACTATAATTAGATTTCTTAAGTTTATTTTGAAAAAATTTACGGGGAAGAATAAAATATCATTCAAATGAAAAACAATGTTAAAAGAGTCATTTCAAAGGCCCAAAGGCTGGTATTAAACTAAATTTATTTTTTCAAATTCCAGAGAAAATTATAGAAATATTATATATTTCGCTCCATTAGAATAACAAGGTTCTAACTGCACCAACACTAGTTTTGAGAAAAATGAAGTCAAAGATTGTAATAGCTGTAGTACGTTAAATATAAGAGTTTTCGTCCCAAATTTTTTAAATAAGTTGTTTTACATTAAAGTTATTATTTTCCAATGTTTGGGTGATAAAAAAACATTATCATTGATTTTAAAAAAATAATAGCATTTTGCAGATAGAACTTTTGTTATTCTGTAAATGAGCATTTTCAGAATAACTTAGTTCTAACTGCACATTTGGGGGCAGCAAAAAACAAAATTTTTAAATTTCTTTCGGCCGAACCTTGTAAAAGTTGCCTTTTGGCTAGAAAATGATAATGGCAAAGTTTTAGCAAAATTGGATAACGTTAACCCGTGCCTCAACGGGGTTAAAATTTTGAAAAGTGCGATTTTATGTAAAAATTCATAGTTTTTACTTCATAAAATGAAAACCAATTGTCGTAGAAAACTGATTCTTGTCTCATTTCGTAGCAAATTTAATTCTCTTGAAGTGTTATCATAACGATTTTTTCGTTAAAATCTATAGTATTAATGATATTTTGAAAAATAAGTGGAAAATCACAATACAGACCATTCGATATAACTTTTTTCCGGAAAAATATTCGAAAGGAGTGAAATTTTTACAGGTTATTTGGGGGTACTCTAGGATGTCTATCCTAGATTATTAACCTCGAGGGCCCTCAGTGAGGGGGGTGAGTGGAGGGTGACAAAGACCTCAAAACTTTGAGAATTATTTAGATTTTTCGCTTATATCTCGTAAACTAATCTCATTTTGCGAACCATAGCACCATGCAAAGTTGTAGAGCATTAAATTTACTAAAATATGGTACACTAAACGAATTCGTAGACTCAATACTGACCGAGGTACGGCCGGTCAAAGTTAGACGAATTTTCTCAAAATGTAAAAAATGTCCGAAAAAACAAATAGTCCTGAGGATATCCACTTTTTACCTAGAAAGTATTCCAAAGTGAATTAAATTTTTAACAAGTTAGTTGTCTATTCTAAGTCTTGGACTTCGTGACTTTGTCCTAACTTGGAGAGGGGCAGGAGAGGAAAACACCTCAAAGATTTTAAACTTTTTTCAGTTTTTCGCATATATATCGATAACTAACTAATTTAGACAAAATGTTATATTTCAGGAAAATTTATCAAACTTTGACCGGCCGTACCTCGGTCAGTATTGAGTCTACGAATTCGTTTAGTGTACCATATTTTAGTAAATTTAATACACTACAACTTTGTCTTGGACTATGGTAATCAAAATATGCTTAGTTTACGATATATATGCGAAAAACTGAAAAAAGTTCAAAATGTTCCCGTTCGCCCTGAAAATGTTTCTGGCCACAATGCACAATACACCTTCTTGGTTACAGTAAAATATGCCGTAAGATTGTATATGTTTAGTTTTCTTAAATAAAATAGGCTGCTGATATCTGCATGAGGGGTCATGATGACAGTTAGAACCATGTTAACCCAAAACAAACTTGCTGTTAATGTCAGATAGAACCTTGTTATTCTGGCTGGTTCCCTTATTTTCCAACATATCGCATTTAAGTCAGTTCCCTGCATAGATATACTAAAGAGATATTCATTAATGATGTAAACTCAATTTCGCCAAAAATGTCAGTTAGAACCTTGTTATTCTAATGGAGCGATTTGTTAAAATGTAATTAATTTAGTTTATGTTTAGATTTTTTGGAAATTATTTAATAAAAAAAAAAAGATGAAAAATAACAGAATAGGCTATTAAATAAATAAATTTTTAAATAAGCAATTATATTTATAGGCTATATATAATATTTAAGATATTAGGCCTATATACATCACGTATGTAATATTAAATTCAAATCCCCTTTCGGGGTTTTGAATTTAATAAATAATTATATAAATACATTTTGTATTTTACCGCCAGTTCGATTTGAGTTTGCAACATAAGTTGCTTTCAAGTCGACACGGTCAGTTGCATTGGTGTTGCGTCGCCAACGCGTTGCAAACTTTTGTCAAAGAGTTGCACCGTGTGCAGTGTCCCATTCAAATACACACAATCAAACTGAAAACAAACTAGTTGACGATATATGTCTGCAACGAGTTTCTTTTGAGTTGCACCGTGTGCATTGGGCCTAAGCATTAGAGCTAGAGCTATATTTGAAGGAAATTTACTTTTAATTTTGTGTTGCTGTTGTTTGTGCAAAAAGTGGAAGAAAGTTATTGCCTATCTATACAACTATACAGTTTCGATCAACAATAAGACCATCATCGGGCCTGCGAAAACATACAAAATTTCCATCAATCAATCTTATCTAGTAAATTTCATGAGTGATTCGATTAATTAAGAAAAAAATAAAAATCAATTATAAGAAATTATTACAAAGCAAAGATATTACTGATTCAATCTTCTATTTATATAATTCGCCAATATCCGTCTGTCACGCTCTATTTGACCAACTTGCAAAGACGAAATTTTTTATGCTTAAAGAGGACTTTCTAGGGATTACAGGAAAATTATTTTCATCCGGATATTCTTATAAATTTTTGAGTTATTAATTCCAAAAATTACGATTTCTCCCATAGGAAATATTTATGTATTCTTTTCATTTGTGTATTCCATGAATGTAAACAAATCCTCAAGCAGGCGGTGGAATAGTAATGATAATTTTTTTTTTTTTCATAATTAAAAAAAGGCGAGAGTCCGCCGCAGGTGGGCCCGAGCCAGTTGGAGGAGGGTTAAGGGGGTGAAGACCCCCGGCTTGTTTTATAATAATTTGTATAAACATTGAATATTCTAGAAAAATTGTTAAAATAATTGTGACGAGAATTAAATCCGCAGTGTGTCCTGATGATGGTCATATTGTTGACCCAACTGTATAATTGAAATTCAGTCGTATTTTGAATAAAAATATCCGATAATAATTTTCTTTTTTTTTCCCCACTTGCACGAACAACTGCAACACATAAATTCCTGAATTTCTCAAATATTACACTTCTCTGTTTAAAAACAGATGTGCAGTTGGCCATTTCATTGTACATCTATTGGCGACCCGGGGTAGTTAGGTAGGCCCATCGGGAAAACTTTGCATAGCTTGTATGCTCTTTATAGAAATTCAATATCAGATTTTCCCTCTTAAGGGGGAACAGGAGCGAAGGTGTTACGCATGTTTTTCCCGATAAGAGGGCGTAGCGTGTCATAAAAAGTAAGCCCAAAAAATCAAGTAATTCAAAAATTTGCCAAGAGATGTCAAAATGGTAGCTAATAATATTTAATCCGTTTGGTTGATTTTCATTAATCTTTTAACAATAAATACTTATATATTATGTATATTTTATAAAAGCATAAAAATATATAAATATAGGCTAATACTATGTACCAAATAATGGTTGCTGGGGGGGAATTGGTATGAGAGAGGTGGGAGAGTGAGGGGAGGCCGAGCGAGAGCGAGCGGAAGGAGAGATAGAAGAAGAGAGAGAACAAAAAGATCGAGCGAACGAGCCTGGTCGGGACGACCGTATCGCACTTGCGGATCAAAATTAATTGTAATCGAACCTCATCGCCGCCTATCCTGGAGAAGATTCGTGTATCAACCAAATCTGCAAGGGGGCAGGAAGATCGGACGGCACTGGAGGTCATCTCGCCCGGGGCTCAAATCCGCTCACTCTCTTTACGTAATATATTTGTATATATGTTTGTACATATCGGCATTCCGAGATCTTTATTTTTTTTTTGAATATACCATCTAAAGAATTATTCATTTATTATCTTTTTATATAGACGGCACGGAAACACTCCTACCCCCACTCCCGTCTCCCTGAACTACGGGTCAAAATTACAAATATTCGTAACAAAATTGGCGCCCAACGTGGGGCCCTTATTGAGTGATCCGTGCCGGCTATACAACAAAAGAAAAAAATTAATAATAAATAATATTAATTTTTGTATAGAAAAAAAATAACAATAATAATACTAATTATTGATTTAAAATATTGTTTGTATATACAAAACATATATACATCCATAATACAGATTTATTTTATGAAATTTTATAAAATTTTGTTCCTTACTGTACTTCAAATATTAATTGAAAAAAAAAAAAAAAAACTAATTACCTGGAAATTTGTTTGAATGCTGCCAGAAATTATTTAAATTGAATCAAAATTTATTTATTTATTTCTTTATCGAATTGAAAAAAAAAAAAAAAAGAATATATATATATATATAAGCTTATTAAAGATTCTAATAAATGTCTTTAGTAAATAAATTATTTTAATTTATAAAGAAAGAAAAATTGATAAATCATTTTTTTAACATATTGAAAAAAAAAATAAAATTTATTAAATATCATTGCCATTGTTAATTTTTGAAAAAAAAAAGAAGGAAAAGAAAAAAAAAAACATAATTTCTTTGTTGTAATATTTTTTTGTGAACCCACAGCAACCATAATGGAAAAATTTAACGTTAACAGATTAACTAAAGATGAATTAGAATATGAATTAGAAATTAGGGGTGTCGCTCAGGTCATGGAGGTCCAAGACATGAGGAAGAAACTACGATGTTATCTGAAATTGGAAAAAGAAGGGAAGATACAGCGACCGGATACGACTAAAAGAGATGCCAAGGAGGAATTGGACGTTATTGAAGGAAAATTAAAAGAGATAGAGCAACTTCGGGCAACAAAAGAGCCTGCTAGCTTGAAAAAAATTGATACGAAAATGACACATATATATGACCGGCTCACTAGGATTTCAACGGCAGAGGCAGACTTGAAGACTAGGAAAAGCCAGCTCATTCAAATAACGATGGATTCTTGGACATCCACCAAAACGAGTGGATCTGAAACTGATCAAACGGGGTACGAAACCTCTCAGACCGAAAGGTATGTTACCTGTAAGGAACAGACCAGCGATAGTGAACAAGATGCGGGGCCATCTCGTACACCTCCAAAGAAAATAACACCGCGGAAGAAAATTTTGAGATTTAGAGCGGACGTCAACGCTTCTACGTCTTCTGATAGTGATGATAGAAACATCGTTATAAAAAAATCGGCGATACACGTTAAAGATTGGGGGATAAAATTCAGCGGAGATGATAAAGGACTCAGTGTCAACGCTCTTCTTGAGAATATTGATGTTTTAAGGCGGGCACGCAACAATAGTAATAGAGATATTTTCCGACAAGCTATTGATTTATTTTCCGGACCTGCTCTTGCTTGGTTTAAATCAATCCGAAAAGATGTTACGTCTTGGCAAGAATTGGTGATTTTATTGAAAGAAGAATTTGAGCCCGAAGATTATATAGATCGACTCCTGGATGAGATTAAACAACGTACCCAGGGTCGCGACGAAAAAGTTGGAACATATATTGCAATTATGAGAAATTATTTCGCAAGATTACCCAAACGACCATCTGAAAAAGAAATGTTGAAGACAATTCGAAGGAATCTCAACCCCTTCTTTCAAGAGAGATTAGCGCTTCAAACAATTGAAAGTATAGACCAGCTTCGCCATCTATGCCGTCAGATCGAAACTTGTCGAGAACGAGTTGACAACTATCGACCACCCGAACAGAAGAAATATTATTTAGAACGCGATCTCGCCTATGAGAGTCCGAAATTAGAAATTGAACCATCTGTAAAGAAGACTGTCAATGCAAGGTGTTGGAACTGTCAGAGGTTGGGTCATCGATTTTCGTCTTGTCCTGATAATATAAAAATTTTTTGTCATCGATGTGGAGAGCCAAATCAAACAGCCAAATCTTGTTCTAAATGTAAGGGAAACGAGAAGCAGAGGCGGAAGTAGGTCGACTTCTTCCTGTCTCTACACTACGTTCAAGTCGACAAACCCCAATGTTCGAATGGAAGCAGTGGCTAAAGACCGTTCAAGATTTCTATCAAGGAACCAAAATCAATTATTTAATGAAGAATCTGAATAAAAGCGACGACCGGCCATATCTTCAGGTGAAAATTTTAGGAGTTCCTATCCTAGGGCTCTTAGATTCTGGAGCGACTTCGACTGTTGTTGGCGGAGCGGACTGGAAGTTGTTAGAGTCACTTGGTATGCAGTTGATACCAGAAGAGCGACTAAATATTAAAACGGCTAGTGGTTCAAGATGCACAGTAACAGGAGTTGTTCACGTCCCATTTGAGTTGGAAGGAAAGTTTCGCACTATGAAGATATTGGTTGTGCCAGAAGTTGAGGGTCTGATTTTGGGTGTTAATTTTTGGCGAGAGATGGACATAATCCCAAATTTAAATGATAAGACTTGGACGTTTCGGAAGCCGGAGCACGTTATAAGTGCTTTTGAAGAAATTGAAGATCTGGGTCAGTTAACGCCTGCTCAAAGATGTCAGCTTAGAAATTTAGTAAATATATTTTTTATGAAGACCAGTGGAAGATTTGGGTGTGCTGTCGGGGTTGAACATAAGATCGACACAGGAAACCATCCTCCCATTAAGCAGAGATACTACCCCATTTCGCCTGCAGTAGCAAGAGAGATGTATAATCTACTTAACCAAATGTTGGAAGATGGAGTTGTGGAACCTTCACATAGTCCTTGGTCATCACCAGTCGTTTTGGTAAAGAAGAAAGAGGGAGGTTATAGGTTCTGCGTAGACTAC
Source organism: Euborellia annulipes (assembly GCA_023213315.1). Lineage (NCBI taxonomy): Eukaryota > Metazoa > Arthropoda > Insecta > Dermaptera > Anisolabididae > Euborellia > Euborellia annulipes. Next base: position 398 of record JAKCPI010020459.1, on the reverse strand, counting down.
CGGAAGCTGAATAATGTAACCAAACGAGATGCGTATCCGCTTCCATATGTCTCTACTATTTTAGATCGTTTACGAGATGCAAAGTACCTTTCATCACTCGATATAAAAAGCGCTTACTGGCAGGTCCCAATCGAAAAATCTAGCAGAGATCGAACGGCCTTTACTGTTCCTGGAAGAGGATTGTTCCAGTTTAAAAGAATGCCGTTTGGGTTGCATAATTCTCCAGCTACCTGGCAAAGATTGGTTGACACTGTGTTAGGACCCGATTTGGAACCATACGTTTTCGTCTACTTGGATGATATCGTCATTGCCACACCGACATTTGAGGAACACCGAGTCTTATCGATAGTTTTTGATCGCCTTTTCAAAAGCGGCCTCACCTTAAATAAAGAAAAATG
>JAKCPI010020458.1:0-12757 GCA_023213315.1 Euborellia annulipes | reverse complement strand
CAAGAAAATTATTATTCCAATCCAGTGCCTCCTTGAGGATTTGTTTACATTCAAAGAATACAAAAATGCAAAGAATACTTAAATATTTCTCTATACATTTCCTACGGGAGAAATCATAACTTTAGGGAATTAATAACTCAAAAAGTCATAGGGAATTTCGGGATCAGAGTAATTTTCCGGGACTCTCCATAACGTCCTCTATAAGACTGCAAAATTTCGTTTCAAAATTACGGGAAGTTGGTCAAACCGAGCGTGACAGACGGACACTCCGATATTATTATATATAGAATAGACGAATAGATAATGGCCATAGCCTCACCGTGGTCGTTGGGCTAGCTGGGACTGGCATTACTTCTGTTCTTTGCATGTCAGTCTCTTCCTGCTATATTTTCAACAGGCGTCAGACCCTGCGACGGGCCGGAACGGATAACGGACTACTTTGGTTAAATACGGCACAAAAGTATCTCTTCTATAGTTCCACCTGATTTATTTTATTTTTGTTTGATTGCAATAGAAGAAGCCCATGTTGTTGTTGTTGTTGTTGTATTGTAATACAATTCCCAATTAATAAAGTGAGTAATATCAATTAATTAGAGGCTTGTTTCCGAGCGAACGGGAGGCCATTAAGATGACAAGATACCAGCCAGTTATTTATTGGCATTGTGCTCCGGCCAATTGCCATTCATTACGAGGGAGATCGGAACTAATCATTAAAGATTTTGAGAAGCATTTTGAAAAATCTGCCGTGACTGCTCGCCCCACCGTCTCTCTGTCTGTCTGCTTATATGGCAAAAACTCCGCAAATTAACCATTGGAGCAACTTCTTTACTCTTTGTTCTTTTATTCCCTTTTAACCCAGGGGGGGGATATTTAAAAAAATCACAAATAATACTACATCAAGAATATTTTTATTTTTTTTTCTCTTACCTCTATAAATATGTTAATCTATAAAGAAAGTATTGCGATTCATGTCAAAAATTCGATGTCGATATTTTGATGGATATACACGTTTTGAGGTCCCCTGAATCCAAAAAGTGGGTCCCGCAAATTGGTCTGTGTGTAACGATTTTTAGCATGAAGGAATTGAGCTGCTGGATTGAAATTTTATATTTAAGTTAGACATCCACCTAGGGCGTGAAAATAAGCTTTTAAACAAAATCGACCAAAGAGTACTAGTACTTTACTGATGTACTTTTTCAGTTTTGTTTTTTCGATTTTCTCTAAATTCGCTTCAATGATTTTAATTAAAATTCAAAAAATCAATTATTATTTAGATTCTCTTTTAAATGTATATTCTCATTTTGCTCTCAAAATTATTTGAAGCACACTTTACTCTTGAATTTCATAGCAAATATAGAAGAAATGGTAACAAAATATATTATATAAATATTTTCCCATATTTATAAATTTTGAATTCTAATATATTGGCGGAAACTAAATATATCTCCACACTAAAAAATCTGGTGTCACAAGTACAGAACACAACTTTCAATTACCGGAGGCAAGAGTTTACTTTCTTTTTTTTTTTTTTTTTTTTTTTTAAACACTCACTTTTTTTCTCATTCACACTCACACTCGTACGTACACACACACATACACACACATTCACACTGTCTTTTCGGCAACTCAGTCTTGGTATACGAGGTTAGCACGCTAACCTCCACACCAAACCCCGGGGCCATTTTACTTTCATATACAAGCTTATATTTATATATATACTCTAGGGTTTTTTTTTTTTTTTTTATTTTTTTTTTTTTTTTTTTTTTTTAGGAATTCCCCCCCCAAAAAACCATGCGTATATAGAAATTTTTTTCGGGGGCCCGAACTCATAAATATTCCTGCGGAAAGTTTTTCCTTTACGAAACTAAATTTTTTCGCATGATGACAAATTTTACCGCCCTTGAAAATATTTTCAAAAAATTCTTTTTTACGAAACTATTTTTTTGTATGGCGGAAAATTTTTTCCCCTGTCAAGAAATTTTATTCCGGTGGGCGGGGGCCGGCCTCCTTGGCCCCCTTGTATACCCCCCTGTTCACTGTATTCCCGTATATATGTATGGGGAATTTCGAAAGGCCCTCCCCCCTTATATACGCTCCTGATACTCTACACTGGGGCTCAGCGGTTTTGTTTTACAGAAAAATTGGACCCGCACATCTAAAAAGGTTGGGCATCGCTGTTCTAATCAATTGATTAACGTACACACCACACATCCTATAAATACTATGAAAACACCTGTTGTCCTGAAGATGTGTCTTCGAAACACCGGCAAAACAAAAAGTTATCTAGTGTGATCCTGAATCTGCAGCCTCCAAGCCATTAAATTAGAAGTTGAGTGATCTAATAATAATTATTTTAAAGGGGGAATAAAGGAAGCTTTTACCCCTTTTCGTTAACAAACAACAACGAAATTTAATTTTCCATAAAAGTGTAAAATTATTATAATAACAAAAAAGGGAAATCAATTTTTTAATAAATTTTATTATTATTTAATCAAAGAGGTGCTGCCTGTGTTTTTTTCTCTCTCTTCAGAACGGAAATTATTATTATTATTCCTCTTGATTGATCCTCAATCAATTGCACGCATCTGGCGGGCAACCGAGCGACCCTTAAGGCAAGGCAGGGGGGAGGGTGCACCTCACTTAAACGGGGAATTTATCACCGATAATCATAGGGCAACAACAACAACAACAACAAGATTTAGATTTATTAATAAACAATTTCTTATCGATTATATTAGTGCACAATATGTCGATCGATCGATCGATCGATCCTCCCGGATATTACCTTTCCGGTCAATTTTTTCCCTTTCTTTGGCGTTTTAATGAAACAACAAAAAAGGAAGTTGTTGCGAGTCGCCTTCGTTTTAATAGCAAGCCAAGCACTCTCGTCGCTTTAACGCTATTTGACCTCTGCTCTGCTCTTCAACATAAACTCTTATATTATAATTATCTTTGTAAAAACGGTCGTTTAAAAACAAAAACACCACTAAACTTCTTTTTTCTTTTCTCTCTTTTTAATAAGATTTAAAATAAAAGCCGAGGGGAAAGTTTTTGCAACTTTTTTACTTTCTCTTAAGGGGGGTTCAGGAGCGAAGTGGTTACGCATGTTTTTCCCGATAAGAGGGCATAGTGTGTTACAAAAAGTAAGCCCAAAAAAATCGAAAATTTGCCAAGAGATGTCAGAATGGTAGAATGCATTTGGTTGATTTTCATTGATCTTTTAATAATAAATACTTTATAAATGTTATTATATATTATGTATCTTTTATAAAAGCATAAAAATATATAAATATAAGCCAGATATAGGCTAATACTATATCGGCTGTTAGACTAGCCTGCCATCTATTGCAAGAATGCTGAACTAATTTGACAGTTGATTTTTAAATAAATCATCTAAGCTTATTTTAAAATTTCTTAATTAATATGTGATTAATAATAACAATAAATTCATTTTTAAATTTAAAAAAAAATTAAAGATTATTGGGACAGATTGCTTTTTTGTATTTGCTTGATAACAAAAAAATTAATTACGATAATTTTTTAATAAGTCATTAAACAAATTATAGCTCGATGCCCCAATAATCTCTTATGAATTTAATTCATTTAAAAATAAAATAATATAAAAAAAAATTTAAAAACAACGCTTTTATAAATGTACTAAAAACAGAAAAATAATTGTATAATTTCTTTAAAATTATATTAAAAATTAATATACTGTATGTTACTAAAACTAAAGCGTTAGGCGCGGGATTTGCAAATTTTAATTGTATAAATAGGCCTATTATAAGTTTTATTAGTGATGAGTAGAGACCGGACAAGAAAAGCATAAAAAAATGGAAAAAAAAGTGCTTAAAAAAGCATAAAAAACTTGAATAAAAAGTTGTTAAATAAGCATATAAGTTGAAAAAAAGCATCTAATAAGCAATTTTTACTCATACCGATGGCGTATACAAATTTTTTTTTTTAAAGAAACTAAATTTATTCCCGCCCCCGCCCTGCGAAAATTTTTTTTTTGCGGAACCAAATTTTTCACCCTGCAGAAAATTTTTTTTACAGGGGCTATATTTTTTTTTTTGTATTGCGGGGCTTTTGGAAAATTTTGGGGTGGGGCGCCCCCTCTCCCCCCCATATACGTCCCTGGTGTATGAGTGTGTGAATGGGAAAAAGTTTTTTAATAAAAAAAAAAAAAAAATTATAAATATTCGTAAAATAAGTTCAAATAAGCACGAAAGGAAAAAAAACATGAAAGCTCAAAAAAAAAGCAAAAAAAGCATAAAAAATGCAATCTCAATGCACTTAGTTTTTCCTAATTCGTATAGAAATTAAATATCTAATGGCTGCTTATAAAATCGAGCAATAAGCATTTTGCTTAAAAATCCGGTCTCTAGTGATGAGAAGTGGCTGTAGACTTTGAATTTGGTATAGGAGACTTTGCAGCCAAGGAAATTAAATAAAAAACTTATTTAATTATTAATCGTCGACGTTTCGGTCGCAAGTCACGACCTTCCAACAATTAATCGTCCTGAGGAAGGTCGTGACTTGCGACCGAAACGTCGACGATTAATAATTAAATAAGTTTTTATTTAATTTCCTTGGCTGCAAAGTCTCCTATACCAAATTATATGTTTTATGAATACATTATATTACCATAGACTTGCCCGGTAGTTGGGTAAAAAAGTTAGAAAAGTGACTCGAATGTACGAGTTAAATTAATTTTTTTTTTTTTTGATACATGTATCGGTGAATTAAGGTTAGTGTATCCTCTGCAATGGAAATGTCAAGAGATTGTTGATTTGAGCGCCCAACTTAGCATATCTGTTAATTTAAAAATCTAGGCAAATTATATGAAGTCTCGCAATGTTTCTACTCATTTATCAATAATTTATTAATTCAATTTATGAATATAAAATTGATAAAATAAATCTTTTTTGAATGCCTCTCAAGGGAAGAAGCTCCTTTTGAAGCATTTTGGTTGCCTAACTTCAAGGCGTTGACTAGAGCGTAGAGCCATCGTTCGGATAAACTATTGGTACAGTAGTTGACTATGACTTTATAATCTTTTTCACCTCTAGTTAATCTAATCATATGATTAGATTGTAGTTAACTTAGACTAAAGGCTTAACTAAGGGATGAAATTAGGAACACTAGCCTTACTAAAGCTTTAATGAAGTTGCTAACTTCACAAAACTTCCCTCAGGTGGTCCTATGTGAAAAAGCTCATTTCTTTTTAACTCGAAGGTAAAGCGTGTTCTTGTCATGATTAGTTAGCTGACTAGAAGTGAAGCAACCCTTTTTATTTCTGATATCTTTTTGTTGTAATTGTTTATAATACTGTTTATTAACGGGATAATAAAAAACAAGTGTTTAATAGGGGGAGGGGGAGGGGGAGGGGGAGGGGGGGAGGGGGGGAGGTTGTTTCAATTACAATTGCATTGTTCTCCGAGAGTGTCTTGTTAAGAGAGTGAAGTGAGGCGCTTCCCATTAATATAAAATTAATTACACTCTGATTACGTGCTGTGCAGTCAAGAAACAAATGATTGGCTCTTGTTGTTGTTGTTGTTGTTGTGTCACGTATCTTCTAGGGGAGGGGAGGGGGGAGATGATCTCACGTACATCACCCTCTCTCTCTAATCATATCTCATTAATACCCGCTGCTTCTCCTTTCACCATCAAAAATGCTCTTTTAATAAGCAGCTAGGCCTACACTTACAGCTTACACCCTCTGCTCTCTTGCTTTTAAAATGAGCATCTCGCTAGACATCGAGTCTCCTTAGAGGCCACATTCAATACTGAGGCATAGGAGCGAAGGTGTTACGCATGTTTTTCCCGATAAGACGGCGTTGTGTGTCATAAAAAGTATGCCCAAAAGATCAAGTAATTCAAAAATTCGCCAAGAGATGTCAGAATGGTAGCTAATAATATTTAATGCATTTGGTTGATTTTCATTGATCTTTTAACATAATGTTATTATATATTATGTATCTTTTATAAAAGCATAAAAATATATAAATATAGGCTAATAGGGGATCTACTGTTAGACTAGCCTGCCATCTATTGCAAGAATGCTGAACTAATTTGACAGTTGAATTTTAAATAAATCATCTAAGCTTATTTTAATAATTTCTTAATTAATATGTAAATAATAATGACAGTAAATTCATTTTTAAATTTAAAAAAAATTAAAAATTTTTATTGGGACAGATTGTTTTTTTGTATTTGCTTGATAACAAAAAAATTAATTACGATAATTTTTTAATAAGTCATTAAACAAATTATAGCTCGATGTCCCAATAATCTCTTATGAATTTAATTCATTTAAAAGAAACCGCTTTGAAAAATTCCTTATAATAGTCTAGTATTTTTTTTTTAATGTTGACGTTTAGACGTCGCTCCTGAACCCCCTTAATTAGGATTAAGTAAAAAACTATTTTTTTTTTTTTTTTTTTTTGTATTTATAGAAAATGCAAAAAGATTTCTATGATGAAAATGGTAAATTTTTTTTTTTTTTAATCTAAAAATGTAAAAATCATTAATATCAAAAATTAACGGCCAATTAGTTGAGCACTCTTGCAAAAGATGGCAGGCTAGTCTAACAGCCGGGATTATCAGACCACTTATAAGCCTATATTTATATATTTTACTTTCTCTTACCTATGTATATATGTAATATATATATAGAGAGAAAGTATTGGATTCATGTCAAAAATTCGATGTCGAGATTTTGATGGATCTTCACGTTTTGAGGTCCCCTGAATCCAAAAAAAATAAAATAAAAAAAAATTTTTAAAAAAATGCTTTTATTTAAATTGAACTAAAAAGAGAGAAATAATTTAATTGTTCTTTTTAAAATTTTTTAATATTTATGACTTAAAATAAAACCGTGGGGCGCTTCGATGTGATTCCGAGGCTCGCGCCCCACGCTTTTATTTTAAGTCATAAATATTAAAAAAATTTTAAAAAGAACAATTAAATTATTTCTCTCTTTTAGTTCAATTTAAATAAAAGCATTTTTTTAAAAATTTTTTTTTTTTTTATTTTATTTTTATTTTAAGCTTTTTTAGTCTTTTTTTCGTGTGATTTTTTTAAATTAACTTTCAAAATTAGAGGCTTTTAAATAACATCGGGAAATTTTCTAAAATTGTCTAATTAGCGTAGAGCTTTAAAAAAAGAACATTAGTTTGGCCTTTCAAAACTAGTTAATAGGGCCTTATTTGCGTGAGGCTTCAAATAAAGTACCACATTAGTTTGACCTATTTTGACACATTTAAAAATTATTTATTATCATAAAAAATGACCCTTAAATATCAAATTTCACACCTCTAGCCCATCGGGAAGTCTTTTGAAATTACATTAATTCGCGAAGGGTTTCAAATAAAGTACCACATTAGTTTAGTCTATTTTGATCAAAACCACCATATAGTGGCGTCATCAAAAATGACTCTTAAGTATTACATTTCACACCTCTAGCCCATCGGGAAGTCTTGAAATTACATTAATTCACGAAGGGTTTCAAATAAAGTACCACATTAGTTTGGTCTATTTTGATCAAAACCACCATATAGTGGCGTCATCAAAAATGACTCTTAAGTATTACATTTCACACCTCTAGCCCATCGGGAAGTCTTTTGAAATTACATTAATTCACGAAGGGTTTCAAATAAAGTACCACATTAGTTTGGTCTATTTTGATCAAAACCACCATATAGTGGCGTCATCAAAAATGACTCTTAAGTATTACATTTCACACCTCTAGCCCATGGGGAAGTCTTTTGAAATTACATTAATTCACGAAGGGTTTCAAATAAAGTACCACATTAGTTTGGTCTATTTTGATCAAAACCACCATATAGTGGCGTCATCAAAAATGACTCTTAAGTATTACATTTCACACCTCTAGCCCATCGGGAAGTCTTTTGAAATTACATTAATTCACGAAGGGTTTCAAATAAAGTACCACATTAGTTTGGTCTATTTTGATCAAAACCACCATATAGTGGCGTCATCAAAAATGACTCTTAAGTATTACATTTCACACCTCTAGCCCATCGGGAAGTCTTTTGAAATTACATTAATTCACGAAGGGTTTCAAATAAAGTACCACATTAGTTTGGTAAATTTTGGTTAAACCCAACTCACAATTTGCGTCATCAAAAATGAACCTTAAATATCAAATTTCACACCTCTAGCTCATCGGGAAGTGTCCTTAACAAAGACTCAAAGTTGGTGACCTTGAAAGAGTAAGTTAAATAAAAGCATTTAATTAATAATTAAAAAGTGGTTTTCGCGACATGGTCTGTCTGTGTGTGTGTGTGTGTGTGTGTCTGTGTGTCTGTGTTCACTTTTAAGCATGAAGGAATTGAGCTATGAGGCTGAAATTTTATATTTAAGTTAAACATCCCCCGGGACCGGAAAAATAAGCTTTTAATCAAAATCGGCCAAAGAGTACTAGTACTTTACTGATGTACTTTTTCAGTTTTTTTCGATTTTCTCAAAATTTGCTCCAACGATTTTTTTTTAAATTCAAAAATCAATTATTTTTTAGATTCTCTTTAAAATGTATATTCTCATTTTGTGATTGAAATCTTCTGAAGACCACTTTACTCTTGTACTCCATAGAAAAGATAGGAGAAACGGTTGCCATGGTAACAAAATATAAATATTTTCCCATACTTATAAATTTTACATCTTGAAAATCGAATGTACCGTACTGTCGGAAACTAAATACATGTCGACACAAAAAATCTGGTGAGACAAGCACAGTACACAACTTTCGAATACCGAAGGTAAGAGAAAGTTGTGTGCTGTGCGCCAGTCACACCAGATTTTTTGTTTTGCTATGTTGATCGATACTGCCCATTTGCATTTACAGTGCCAAAACTCGCTAATTGCAAAAAACTTTTCCAAAAGTGCCTAGTTGAATATTAAAACAGGTTATTGCTGTTATATATGGGAAATAATAGGGACCAAAGACCTTGTAAATTGTGTTCGTAATTTATTTACAGATTTTATAAACATAGCAGTCATAAATGAACACTTGAGTTTAATAAAATGCAGGTTTTTCTCGTTCCCGATGCCACTAGACACTTTTCAGAAATGGACGACTCAATTATAAACTATTCATTATTAAAAGATGAACGAAAATCAAACAAATACATGAGATTAAATATAGGCTGCCATCTGTTGGCAAATTTTTCCTTTTTTTTCAGACCCTTTAACGCCATCTTATCAAACCGCCTTAACGGGGCCTTTTATTTAACCAGGGTATGACGTCATAGATGGCTATATGTAAGGGGAGAAAGTAATAGGATCGTGAAAAATCTACCCCCCCCAATTCTCTCATATATTTTTACGTTTCAGGTCATAACGACCACAGAAATGCAAAAAAAAATTAATGTGTATGTGATGTGCTTTTTTTTTAAATGCTTTTATTTAACTTATGCCCAATCGCACCGCACAATTTAAGTAGACTTAAAATTAAGTATCAACAACCTGGCAACGTTTTAATAAATTTTAGTGAATATTCGGTGATTTTTATTATTTTAATTTAATAATTTTTTTCTTTTTAATAATCATAAACTAAATTAAATACATATTGTTTATAAATATTAATTTCAGAAAAATGAGAAAATCGGAAACAAAATATTAATTTTCATGATTTTTGATTTAATTAATAGCAATTTTATATATAGGCTACTATGCTCATAAATATTAATAACGATCTGTCACTCTATAACAGTGTTTTTCAATCTGTGGGTCGGGACCCCTAGGGGGTAGCGAAGCCCTACCACGGAGGGTAGGCGGCAAAGGAAAAAGGCAGAAGTTCTACACGATAATAAAAACATAATTTCATGGAGAAGGGAAATAGGTACCAAAATAGAAGAAAATCATATAACTTACATAGTCTTTTGATTTACAAACTTTTTGTCGGTCTATGAACCAAGAGAATCGCCTGAAATTTTCAACCTGTGAAATTCAAAAAAAGATTGAAAAACACAGCTCTACTAATATAAGACGCGAAAATTTCGTTTCCAAAATTCCAACGAGAAGTTGGTCAGAGCGTGACAGACGGATGGACCGACAGGCCCTCCTCTAATATAATATCCTCGAAAATATAGTTCATATTGTTCATGTTTTTTATAAGAAAAATCGAAATCGAATCCAAAAAATGTATATTATTAGTTTAATTAATATTATATGATCAATATTTGTTTTTTAGCTTAAGTCATTGCTAAGCCCCCGAAATCGAGAATTTAAATATTTCAGGGAGTTAAGTGGAAATTTAACAAACTTTCATTGTCATCCGTTGCTAACCACGCTCGTTGCTAAAGATAACACGTTTACTCTGATTGAAAATAAAATAATCTTTTTCAAGACCCAAATGGCGAGAATAAAGATGCCAGGACCCCCAATATATATTATTAATAAAAACAAAAATTAAAGTCTTATATTATTAAATAAAAAATAAATCAAATATCACTAAAAACCACAACGTTACCATGTTGTTGATACTTTATTTAAAGTTATACTTAAATTGTGCGGTGCGATTGGGCATTACTCTTTCAAGGTCACCAACTTTATGGCTTTGTTAAGGACACTTCCCGATGAGCTAGAGGTGTGAAATTTGATATTTAAGAGTTCATTTTTGATGACGCAAATTGTTGAGTTTGGTTTCACCAAAATGGACCAAACTAATGTGGTACTTTGTTGAAACCCTTCGCGAATTAATGTAATTTCAAAAGACACTCCCGATGGGCTAGAGGTGTGAAATGTAACACTTAAGAGTCATTTTGATTGACGCCACTATATGGTGGTTTTTGTTACGAATATTTGTAATTTTGACCCGTAGTTCAGGGAGACGGGAGTGGGGTAGGAGTGTTTCCGTGCCGTCTATATAAAAAGATAATAAATGAATAATTCTTTAGATGGTATATTCAAAAAAAATAAAGATCTCGGAATGCCGATATGTACAAATATATATACAAATATATTACGTAAAGAGAGTGAGCGGATTTGAGCCCCGGGCGAGTTGACCTCCAGTGCCGTCCGATCTTCCTGCCCCCTTGCAGATTTGGTTGATACACGAATCTTCTCCAGGATAGGCGGCGATGAGGTTCGATTACAATTAATTTTGATCCGCAAGTGCGATACGGTCGTCCCGACCAGGCTCGTTCGCTCGATCTTTTTCTTCTCTCTTCTTCTATCCTCTCCTTCCGCTCGCTCTCGCTCGGCCTCCCTCACTCTCCCACCTCTCTCATACCAATTCCCCCCCCCAGCAACCATTATTTGGTACAAATATTCTCCCCTTTCCTCTTTTTTTTTTTTTTTTTTTTTTTTTTTTTTTTACATCGGGTGCCTTTTCAGGTCCTGAACGTGCCAATTCCCAAGGTGTCTTCCTTCTTCATTTTCGAGCTGGTATGTCGTCGGGCTTATCCTCTTGACAACTCTGCATTTACTAAACTTGGGGGCTAGTTTGGCTGAAAAGTATGCTCCGGCATCCGAGAGGTGTGTGTTTTTCTTCCAGACTATGTCTCCTGGTTTAAAATCCTCAGCCGGTCTTCGTCGGAGATTGTACTGCCTTGAACTTGATTCATAGGCCCTTCGGATCCTATCAGCAACATCAAACCAAATATAAGGCAGATTCCCAAGCTTTTTAATGTGGTCCGACTCAGACATTGAAGGCGATATTCCGGTTGAAGAGAAAGCTGGTTTTGTCTACCCGAAATAACTACTTCACGACCAAAGTTCAAAAAGTTCGGACTAAACCCTGTACTTTCATGGACCGCAGAACGAAGCGCATAACCAATTTGGGGAAGATGTTTGTCCCATAAGCGATGGTTGTCTTTTATATAAGATCGTATGACAGTTTTCACTACTCGATTAACACGTTCAGCAGGGTTGGCTTGTGGATGGTAGTATGGATTATATAGAGGTTCCACTTCATATTCAACTAATTTCTTCTTAAAATCCGCACTTCGAAATTGTGGACCATTGTCACAAACAATATAACGTGGAGCACCGAAAACACAAAATATCTCCCTCTCTAAGATGCTGGTGACATTTTTCGACGTGGCGGTTTTTAACGGGAACATTCGACTGAATTTGGTGAAACAATCAGATACCAGGAATATCCAACGGTTCCTATTGGTCGATGACGAAGGGAGTGGACCCATTAAATCTGCACAAATCATCTGCCACGGTTCCGTAACCATCCTTTGCTTGTCGCTTAATCCCATAGGAAATCTTTGTTCAGGTTTTTGAGACAAACAGACCTCACATCGATTCACATATCGAGCTACATCGCATCCCATTCCAGGCCAGTAATAATGTTGAGCGATTCTTTTTAGAGTTTTCAGGCGACCCAGATGACCACACGAAGGGGGATCGTGATATGATTGAATTAATTCTTTCCGTTTGCTTTTCGGGACAACCTGCTTCCATGCGTCATCTTGAAGATCTTGATACGAGAGTGTCTTCCGATAAAGTAAGCCATCTTCTATCTTCCAGTTAGGAAACTTCAAGGGCGCCTGAGTGACTGACGCCATCATCTTTGAATACCACGAATCCCAATCATTCTTCTGTATTTCCAACACCATTAATGATTCTGGAGCTCGAGAAAGTGTATCAGCAGGCACATTTGATTTTCCCGCTCGATGTTCGATGACGAAATCATAAGGTTGAAGTTTGAGAGCCCATCTTGCGAGTCTACCCATCGGATCTTTCAGGTTCTGTAGCCAAACCAGAGACTGATGATCGGTCA
>JAKCPI010020457.1:0-15237 GCA_023213315.1 Euborellia annulipes | reverse complement strand
CCGAGGTGCTTTCGCGCACGAAGACACTCACCTCAAAGCAAACCGGCCCCTGGCCGTAACAGGCACCCCGTAAAGTTACATCATTTTCTATCTCTAACTCCTCCTCCTGCTGCTTTCGTCTCTAGCTAGTGAACTAATCCTTATTTCTGGTTCCAACCGTGTCCTTATATCCAACCACTTCTATGCTATGGAGGATGTCCTAGTTGGTTCCAGAGTTATAATCAAAATAAAAATCCATACACATTTATAGAAACAAAAAACTAAAACAGATGCAAATCTTTAATGAGACAAAGATAAAGAGAGAGATTTATTTCTGTTCGGGTATTCCATAAAATAATTTCATCCACCCCCACCCAGGAGGATAAACTTCAACTTATTCTTCTTCTTTTTTATTTTTTTTTTATTTTAGTAGTTGAGTTGCAAACTCTCTCTCTCTCGCTCTGTGATTATAATATGGGCAAAGTTTAAAGAGAGCGAAATAGGAACAAAATTTATCCAATAAACTTGAGCACACTGCTGTTGAAAATTATTTTAGTTTTTAGAGACACACACACATGCAAAAAATATTTCATTTTCATTATTAGAATTAGAAAGTTTCATAATTTATTTAATTAATTTATGAATTGGAAATTTACATTCTAGGTACAGTCGCTATCATAAATTATATATAAATGGGGGAATATCGATCAATCAAAAAAATAAATAAATAAAATCATTGTGTGGTTTTATGAAACCACGATGCAAGTGAAACTTTTTTTTCGGATCGTAGGCGTTTAACTGAAAATTTCACAAAATTATTCAATTAAGGGTATTAAAATCGCGTTTTTAATCTTAACTTAATAATTGGAAAATGGGAAATCAATAGACGAATGTTAAAAACTGAGAACAATATTTATTTAGTAATTGAAGATTTGAATCATTTTAAATTATTTTAAAAATTATATTTTATCAATTTAAAAATTGAATAATTAAATCTCACAATAATTCGTCATATATATTAAATTTCAATTTTCCTATTTTTGTCGTCACGGCTTGTGACGTCATGACTTGAAGCGTCACGGCCTTCTGACGGTTATTTCGTATCCAAATGGCTTAAAAAGAATCATCGGACTGCCTGGGTTCCGAACCCTCGACCCATGGTAGGCGCCCTACCAACTACACCAAGCCCGAGGGCTGCTACTGTACTTTATATGAAAGATAGGAGAAATGGTTGCCATGGTAACAAAATATATCTTCAATTTTATATATCGGTGGAAACTAAATATATCTCGACACAAAAAAATCTGCTGTGACAAGCACAAAACACAAATTTCGATTACCGAAGGTAATAGAAAGTTCTGTGCGACCAGTCACACCAGATTTCTCTCTATATATTAACATACGTATATAGATAAGAGAAAGTAAAAATAATATACTAGAATGTTTAAAGTTCTTATCGATATTTGTGATTCGACTTCCAAAGTACGTATAAAGTCTCTTATCAATATTTCGTGAAACATATCACTTAGTATATCATTTTAAATATTCTTGTAAAAAAAAAAAGAAATTAAGGAATAATTATTTCCCATTAGTTTTGGCAAGTGTAAAATACACTTTAGTCAATATTATTACTGTATATGTTTACTCTAATATATCATCTCTCTATTTCTCAAAGTGAGAGAGCGAAGAGTTATTGTATTGTATTGAATTGAATTGAAATAGCGACGTATCAATTAAACCCACCGCAGAATAGATTGACAATTAAATTTTAATTGACATAATCTCTAAATTTATATAAATTTGTCAAATAACATTTTATCTCAGTCCATTTCATTTTCGTATTTTAATTGATTGAAAGAGGAGAGAAAAAAAAGACAGAGAGAGAGAGAAAGTGCTTATTGAATTGAAACCCATAAATTTTATTTTATTTTTTTTTGTTTTTTACTTTGATATCAAATATAAATAACCCTGGAATAGATGAAGAGAAAAAAAATATCTTTGTTAACAAACCACTGTCGAATAGAATCTATAGTGACGACTTCGCCCGCCGAGGGCGGAAAATAATCTAATTCTATTCTAATTGTTGGATGTTACAGTCTTAGTAATTATTAGAGAGCGCAGATTTTGATAGTAGCCTTTATCGATAAGACATCATCAATTAATAATAATTTCTATATAATACTACTAGGCTATTATACAAATTTAAATTTAGTAATTTCTTTAAGGTTGTTCGTATAGTAACCCGTAAGTCATAATAGAATCTAATTTTTTTTTTTTTTTTTAATAAAATGAAAAATTTGAATGCCAAAATTCCTTATTATCATTTAGTCGTGACCTATCATAGTTTATAATTGTATTAAGTTAATAATTTAATTACCAAAAATAATAAATGAATGACTTTTGACTTGAGCAGTTTGTCGTAATATAGATCTGGCAACATTGTATTCATCAGGTGTTTATTTTAAATCTTAAACGCCTTCAATTTTATTTTATTTAATATATTACAATGATTAATGCAAATCAGTTTAAACACAATGGACGATTTGGGAGAAAAAATATCGTAAAATGGAAAAAAAAAATGTAACTGACAGCGAGAAATGAGTATTATTTTATGTGACGTTGCCAGACTGGTCTGAGTCTCGTTTTTAAATATTGGCGACTGTCATTTTGGAGAATTTTTTTGACCTTCTTATTAAAATATCTTTAAAAGCCTCCGGCAGAAACTCTTGATTTTATGTTTAACGTATTCCTCGGAAGTGAATTGATAAAATGTAAGTTTTTTGTTTTTGTATCTATTGCAGAGGTGGCTATATAATTCGATATGTGTGCGTTTCGTCGATATTCCCCCATAGACTACATGTTAAATTTCAATTTTTTTAAAATTAATTACACGATAACCCTGCGTCAGATCTGCTTCAAAATTTTTTTTATACGTATGTGATAGTGATTAATCCCGAGTCAAAAAATTGTCCTTGCTTTGCCCTGAAGTCGTAAATTCCCGAGTCAAAAAATTGTCCTTGCTTTGCCCTGAAGTCGTAAATTCTGTCCTGCTTTTATCCTGGAGCAATAAATTTTAACCTGTATTTAGCCTCGCATTGATAAATTTGTCCGGTCTTCAACCTGGCCATTCTCGCCGAATCCTTGTTTCGGCCTCCTGCCGTCACTTTTGCTATGATCTCATACTGTTAAAAAAAATATTGTCCTGTCTTCGCACTGCCACAGACAAACAATGAGCCTTTTAAACCCCCTCCCACCCTGTCCGCTCTTTTTTCTTTAAAAAATGTTTTAAAAAGAAATTTATAAATGTGTTGTGTATAGTTATATATTTTATAATTTTTCTAAATATTCATACTATAAATAAAAATGATAAATAAATAAATAAATAATTAAAAAAAAACTGAAATAATTTGATGTTTTTTTCCAATTTGCATTTTTATTCCAATTCATTTGCTTCCCTATCTATAAATCAATCATAATAACAATAGAATAAATATGACAAAAGGGCAGGTCTAGACAAGGATGAGGGAGGCTCAAGGAAGGGCAACGGGAGGACGAGTCCAGGGTATAAAATTTAGACTGCTTTCGGCCTGCTTCGTGCGGATTCAGGCCCAGAGAAGGTCGAGAAACACAATGGAATACCAGGCTGAGATCAGGGCTTAAATTTACGACAGGAGGTTTTGACAAGGACAAAATTTTGACTCGGGATAACATATTAAAAAATAAAAAGCTTCTGGATTTTTAACCCCCGAATTAAAGACTCCATCATATCAATCAGATTAGATATTACGAAAAGAAAGTGTGAGAAAAATATAACGTGTATTTAAAGAAATACAGTATATATTGTTTAAAAAAAAAATTATACTGTATATGATTTGTAATATAAATTTTATAGCAATTTAATACGCCATATTTCTTTTTATTTATATTTTTCGGGGATGGGAGGGGGAGGGGTTTGGACCCCTCTCCACCCCCTAAAGCAAATGCAATTAATACAAATTAAAATCAAAAAAATAATTAAAACTCGCAATTATTAAAAATTGTAATTATATTTTTATTTACGTAGGTGTAACCAATTAATTAATTTTCAAAATTAAATTTAAAATTCAAATTAAAAAATATTATAATTAACGAGATTTTTATATGCCACGTGATTAAAAAAAAAAACAAAAAGAAAAAGAAAAAAATGTAATTATTTTTTAATATTATTAATTAATGCAAATAAAACACGCCCAAGTTGTCTATATAACGTCCCTTGCATCACGTAGTGACGATGTTTTTTTCGTATTATTTAAGGCTTTTTGGTTATGAGTATCTATCTCAACTTGGATTATCATATCACTTCTTTATCTATCAAAATATCGATACCAAATATCATAATATCACACCAATATCATATTTTAATATTATTTTCCTCTTTACTTTCTCTTACCTCTATATATTTAATATATAGAGAAAAATATTTTTCATTCAAAATTCGATTCGAGATTTTGATGATTTCACTTTTGAGTCCCCTGAATCCAAAAAATTTTTAATTTTTTTTTTTTTTTTTTTTTTTAATTTTAAATAAGGAATTGAGTATGAGGTTGAAATTTTATATTTAAGTTAAACACCCCCGGACCGCAAATAACTTTTATCAAATTCCAAAATACTATACTTTACTGATTATTTTTCTTTTTTCGATTTTCTCAAATTCCTCTAACGATTTTGATTAAAATTCAAAATCAATTATTTTTTAATCTCTTCAAATTATATTCTTTTTTCAAAATTGTGACCACTTACTCTTGTCTTCTGGAAATAAGAAATGTTATTACAAAATATAAATATTTTCCCATGTTTATAAATTTGACATCTACAAATATTCCCTACTCCGTAAATACATTCGACACAAAAAATCTGGTGAAACATACACAACTTTCGATTACCGAATAAGAATACACCCATTTAATTTCCATCTTACTCCTGATTCGTTCAACCCAACGGAAGATCATGGTATACTGTCCCATTTTCCTCAAATAATGACACCAGGAAGGGTTTTCTCAACCAAAATACATTTCCAAAATAATCTTCTTTTTTCCTTTTTTTCCCAATAGATATGAGATCTAGAAATATTTTTCATAAATTCAAATATCATTTCAGTTTTTCCCCATCACACACTTTTAGAGATATATAGAAAAATATTTTAATAGAAAAACTCTAAACTGATGGAAATTAACTACATATCTGATTCACTATAAAAAAATTACTAAATCACTAATCAGATTTCTTTGAAAAAAACCTTGTCGACCAGTATTTTTATTAGTTTATATATCAGCCTTTCTATGTAATATTTGCGCACTTTTAAATTTAGCAAATACAGTTTGCAATAATACAAAAAAATTAATTAGATTTTTATTAAATTAAAAGGTTTTTATTAAAAAGTATCAAATTTTCTATTATTAATAAATAATTATTAGGAATATGATGGAAAGTCTATCCCACAAATATCGACCATCTGTTATATATCAACTTGCTATTTATATCAAGAGAAAAAAGAATATGAGATATTCTTTGGCAGAATCGCAATTAAAATATTTATATAACGTTTAAAGTCTTCTATATGGCCTAAGATGCCGAAAAAACTTTAAAAAAAAATGATATTTGAATGAGTACTTTTCATTCGATACCGGCAATCAAGTACTCATATGAGTAAAGTATCGAAAGAAAAGTATCAGTAAAAGTACTGTATCGAAACAAAAGTATCATACTAGTAAGTATCAACTTTTTTCTCCCAATCTCAACATTTAATATAACAACACGAACTATAAGCTCTCCTGAAAAATGGTAAAAAGTGAGATACGCCACTACGTGTTTCAGGCGTCGATATGTGTACACTCGATCCTATTAGAACAATTTTGTCCAATCGTGTCGATCGATATTCATTTGCTAATTCGTAGTTGGTAACGTCATTATCAAAATCTGCACTCAAAAATACCTCAAATGTGACCATCTATTTATATAATTCGCTAATGTCCGTCTGTCTGTAACGCTCTATTTAGGCAACTTCCCTTTAGAATTTTGAAATGAAATTTTATATGCATAAAGAGGACCTTCTAGGGATTACACGAAAATTATTTTCATCACGAAATTCCTATAAATTTTTGAGTTATTAATTCCTAAAGGTATAGAGAAATATTTATGTATTCCATGAATGTAAAAAAATTCTCAATTAGGCTCGGGCCCTCGGGCTTGGCGTAGATAAAAGTTGGTCCCTTTTAAAATTTTAAAGAGATTTTGTTGATTCCATTTCCCTCTTTAAGTCTTAATCCATCAATATTAAGCCCAAGCCCATTTAAGACAATGACGTCAGGTCATAAAACCATTTCTAGATTAATTAATAAATCTCTTTATAGACAGACAGGAATTTGATTAAAGAGAGAGAGAGAGAGAAAGGAAGAAGTGCGAAACCTTTTTTTATTTTAACATGTTCTTGGGGTGTTGCCTATCAACACGGCGCTTCCCATTATCTAACAAACCATGGATTGGATTTCCTTCTAATCATTTGTAATTTTTTTTTTATTTTAATCTCTAATTTGTATTACAAGGGTCTAATTGATTTATAATTCCATTTTCAACAAACTCAATTATTTACTGTATAATTTATAATTCTTGTATATCAGCAAAAAATTTCTCCAATTCTATTATGTATTTTGATACAGGTCCTGTATTATTAAAGTGACTCATTTTTCGAATATTTTTAGTTTCTCTTACCTCTATATATGTTAATATATAGAGAGAGAGAAAGTATTGAATTCATGTCAAAAATTCGTTGTTGAGATTTTGATGGATATACACGTTTTGAGGTTCCATAAATCCAAGAAAGTGGTTTTCGCGACGAGGTCTGTCTGTGTGTGTTTGTCTGTGAATAAAATATCTCAGGAACTAAAAAGAGCTGCAAGGTTGAAATTTTATATTTAAGCTAGACACTTCCCCAAGGGGTGAAAATAAGCTTTAGAACAAAATCGGCCAAAAAGTACTACTCATGTACTTTTTCAATTTTTTTGTGATTTTCTCAAAATTTGCTGCAACGATTTTGTTTAAAGTTCATAAATGAACTATTTTTTAGATGCTCTTTAAAAAGTATATCAGTGAAATTTTTCGTGGAAATTGTTTGAAGTATATTTACCTGAAGTGGAAGCATTCCATTCCCAGCTCACCGCCATCTATGAATCATTGCGTTGTCAAGTTTGGAACTAAAGTGCTAAGAGCAACTAAATATATCTCGACACAAAAAATCTGTTTTTTTTGGCTTTTTTCAAATAAAATTTTCTCATTTATACACTATATTTATAATGATACCCGTTTGGAAACCCCTCTAATCGATGACACACACCTCACACCCAACCGGCCTCTGGTCGTAGCCATATACCGCCACCCTGTGAAGTTACATTATTTCATATCTCTAACTCCTCCTCCTTTGTTCGTTTCTAGCTAGTGAGCTAATCCTTATTTCTGGTTCCACCCTGTTCCTTTTATCCAACCTCTTCTATGCTAAGAAGGATGTCCTAGTTGAGGAGGGACTCTCTCAGCACCTTTTGAAGAATGCGTTATACATTATTTCCTGTCTCTAACTCCTCTTCCTGCGTTCGTTTCTCAGTGAACTAATCCTTATTTCTGGTTCCTTTTATCCAACCTCTTCTATGCTAGGGAGGATATCCTAGTTTGTGGAGGGACTCCCACAGCACCGACTCCTTTCGAAGAATGCATCACTGAGAGGAATTCTTCTTTACGTCACTTCCACAGGACGGGATGTCACAGCGACTCCCTCTCCTCGTAGAGTTGCCTGGGGGCTATTGTCGTGAGATCCAATATTCCAATTCAGTGTCTGCTTGAGGATTAGTTTACATTAAATAAATATTTTTATTTGATGAAAAATCCCGCACGCCCAGGATTTGAACGTGGATCTTCTTTGTAGAAGCCGACATCCTAGCCCAATACATCAGCGAGCCCTCTTCAACAATTAATATGTCAAAAAGGAGTTTCGACCGGAAATTCCCGCCGTGTATATCCCTGTGCGTCTCTAAACGTTCACTATACTGACTAGCTGCCGGCGTGTGCATTCCTAGAACATTTTTAATCATTTTTACTCGGGTTCTCTTAGTATACGAGAAAGTAAAAAGGCGTGGAGCTGAAGAGGAGCCCATCGAAGGCGGGTCGCACGACTAGTTATGTATTATTAAAAGTTCGTTGCTATCCCTAAATGTTTTTATATTCTTCGGAGTAGAAGAGAGGATTGTTTGCCTTTGGTGCAGCCATTAAAAATAAAAATAAGATTCGCTTTTGACTTTTTTTTTATAAACGTATAGAATTTTTTTTTTTTTTTTTTTTTTTGAAGTCTCTCGCCATTTTAGATTTCGTCAATAATTCTGAATAGACATCTCTCTCTCACTCTCCGTTTTCTTTTGAAAGCCTTTCCTTCTTGTGGATTGATGCTAGTGACCTTCTTCTTACGTTTATCCAAGAATTCGTTTTATTAAAAAAAAAAAACTTGATTTCTGACCAATAAAAAAAATATTTTTTTTTTAAAGGGAAGCTATTTCATTTAATTTTTTTCCTTTTAGAGTGAATTAAAAATAAATAAATTTTATCAATATATTGTCAAATTGAATTTAAAACTTTGAAAAAAAATATATTAACATGTCCGTCTTCGTCCCATTATTTCGAAAATAGTCAAACAAATCTCCCAATACATATCTTCTTTAATTTTGATCGGACATTAAAGCACTTTATCAGATTAAAATCTAATTTTTTGATATGTTATTAATCACTATCACATACGTATAAAATAAAATTTTGAAGCAGTATCTGACGCAGGGTTATCGTGTAATTAATTATTAAAAAATTGAAATTTAACATGTAGTCTATGGGGAATGTCGACGAAAGGCTCACATATCGAATTATATAGCCACCTCTGCAATAAGTAAAAAAACAAAAAACTTACATTTTTATCAATTCACTTCCGAGGAATACGTTAAACATAAAATCAAAAGTTTCCGATGTGGACTTTTAAAGATATTTTAACAAGAAAGTCAAAAAATTCTCCAAAATGACAGTCGCCAATATTTAAAAACAAGGAAATCACGGAACTCAGACAAGTCTGGCAACGTCGCATAAAAAGTTTGTCTTTTCTCGACGTCAGTTACATTTTTTTTTCAATTTTACGATATTTTTTCTCGCAAATCGTCCATTGTGTTTAAACTGATATGCATTAATCATTGTAATATATTAAATAAAATAAAATTTAAGGCGTTTAAGATTTAAAATAGATAGTTGATGAATGCAATGTTGCCAGATCTATATTACGTGAAATACTGCTCAAGTCAAAAGTCATTCATTTATTATTTTTGGTAATTAAATCATTAACTTAATACAATTATAAACTCTGATAGGTCACGACTAAATTATAATAACGAATTTTGGCATTCAAACTTTTAATTTTATTAGAAAAAACATTTAGATTCTATTATGACTTTCGGGGCACAATCCGAACAACCTTAACTACAAGTTAAGTTAAAAGGGTAAGCTAGTTCGGGAGATGAAATTTCAGTTTCCTCTTTTATAACAATAAAATATTTTTGTTATCTTTTTAGGGTTGTTGATCTTAAAAAAAGTCCTCTTTGTATATACATCGAAATAGATTTATAAAATAATAATAATAAAGCCCTTTATTATTATTTCATCTAAAGAGCAGACAGAGTGTATTCATCAGAAAACGTTGTCCGACAATTTTCATTAGCAAGTTCATTATGTTATGACCTGACCTACGGAATGAAATATGACTAGCATGCAACATTAACAAGAAAAGCTCTTATAAATTATCATCTTGACGACAATTTGCACAATATGAGAGGTGGAGAGGGGGGGGGGGATGTTTTTTCTTTTTTCATTTATTATTAATGAACCTTCCCCCGTTTTTTTTTTTTTTGCAACCCCCATCCTCATTTAGAATTAATTTCTCACTCGTTAATAAATATAAACAGATAGAAAAAAAAGAGGATTTTTGAAGTGAAAACTTCTTAAGTACGTTACTACTCTATTTACTATCATCTCTTCCGTTTGTCTAAATAAAATGTGAAATTCGTACCGGAATCTCAGTTTATTTACCTGAGGTTTTTTCGTGCACTAAGGCACACACTTCAAACCCAACTGGCCTCTGCTTGTAGTTATCTACCCGACAGCTCGTGAAGTTGTTATTTTCTATCTCAAACTCCTGCTTTCATTTATAGTTAACGAACTAGTCTTTATTTCTGGTTCCTTTTATCCAACCTCTTCAATGCTAGAGATGTCCTAGTTTGGGACTCCTTCAGCACTCTAAAAGGAAACCTTCTTTACGTCCCTACCACAGAACGGGATGTTACAGCATTACCCAATAGGATCATTGGAAACCATCAAACTATACAAAAATAAAAAAAAATAAAAATACATAACCCCCGCACACGAGGCTAGTTTTCGGACTAAATTACTTGCTAGATTCTCTGCTTGTTCTCTTGCTAGTTTCGGAGATGCAAAATGACGTCACTGCTAGGTCCGTTGCTTGTTCTCTTGATAGATTTCAGGTTAAGTCAGGGCTATTTTTGGGGATGGATCTTGCTACTAGATTTGAGTGAGAACCAATCAGAAAGCAGTATGGTGTCACGTGATGTTGCGGCTACTAGTTTTGAATGAGGACCAATCGGATAGCTATGGTGTCAAGCAGTGTCAAGTGTTTGGAATACATGTTTGTTCCGAAAGAGATCATAGCTTAATTAAATATATATGAATATAAATCCGAAATCAGAAAGGTGGTCGACAGACCAAATAGCAGGATTCAAACTTGCCAACCTAAAAACCAGCTTGGGGGCGGGGCGTGAAGCTAACGACATGTGAAGCCAACATTATAAAAATCTATCAGGAAATCCAGCCCCAGAGCGTGCTTGAAAACTAGTAGCAAAATCTGGTAGCAAATCTATCAACAAAACTAGCTCCGAGTGCAGAAGGCTTTAGACTAGCAAGTCACACTTTGCGACAGTATCAAGGAATCACTCATTGAGTACAACGGTAACGATTTTGGCCCACAAGAATACTTGCGCACTTCAATTAAATTGCCCTATCTAAGACTACAAGCACTAATTAGGATGACAAGTAGCTATTTGTTAAAGATTACAGTTGATGAAAACATGTATTTATCAGAAGGAGCTCTGCAAGATTTGCAACTTTAATGAACCTGAAAATATTTATCACACCATTTTCAAATGTTCCATTTATGATTTGCTGCGAAAGCATTTCATCCCGGGACTATTGGAAGAGACTGAAAAACGTCAACCGTGAAAACAGTTTGCACCTCAATATTGTGATTACAAATGTATTTAATGTAAGCTCTAGGAGGCAATGTGTCTCACGTCAGAACCAAATAAAACTCTATTAATCTCAAATAAGGTGCTTTTAGGGTATCTAAAGGATTTCACACTTTTTTTAAATGAGATCTTGGAATAGAAGGAGAAAACAAATAAGTCCCAAATTTATTTATACTCTCTTGATCAAGGATGCACAAAATCCTTTTAAAAGGATTAGTGATCCGATCCTAAATTCAGAGAGCGAAGATAATTTCGATCCAAATTCTTAAATCCAATCTACCTTTGGATCGCGATCCAGGTTCAAGATTCTCCCTAAAAGAGGATTTCGATCCAGATCCAAAAATCATGGATCAGATTGGATCTTCGGATTTAAATCCAAATGGATCTAGATCTTGACCACGGTATTGCCAGATAGATCCAAATAAATAAAAAATAAAATGATTTATTTGTTTGCTCATTGCTTACAAATGGATTCGAGATATATACAAAAATAATAATTTATAATAAGTAATAAGTTTTTCTGTGTTAATCATCCCAGTCGTTAAGGCAGAATGATCTCAGCTTCAGAGCCCCAGTTACAAACACGAACACTCCCTCCACTTCCTTGATAGAATTGGTTGTTAATATCTCTTCAAGGTTTTTTCGATTGTTGCCTAGGAGGTATCTTCGCAGTGGGTTGTAAATAGGGCATTCCAGAATGATATGTTGAAGTGTTTCCTTTTTGTGGAGATTACATAGAGTGCACATTTCGGTTTGGGTGACCTTGTATTCTATGTTGACTATCCACGTCCTATACCGTTCTGTCCCAGATACTCTCAATTGGCTGAAGATTTTGATTTTTTGCCAGCTACAGACCATTTCAAGGTATTCTTCATTTCCACATTTGTTGAAGCTATTGCCAGATAGATCCTATAGAACTATAGGGAAATTCAAGTCTGCCTCGACATACTCATTGTGGTTGAAACAAATACCTTTCCCATGTTGGGGCCCTATATATTAAAATAGTCATATATCCTCAAAAGCGAACAAAATTATCAGAGGATTTAAAGGGAAATTAAAAATTTTAACGACAAATCGGATTAATATGAATAAAGTCAAGGATAATGGTTAGATTATCTCTTTCACTTGTTTGATAATTTAAAAGTTTCTCTCTTTCTCTTTGAAAACACAAAATAAACAAAAAACCCCTCCCCCTAGTTTAATATTAACATTGGAATTTTCTCCGCACATAGATGCAAATTTAACAACGAACCCTTCTCTTAAAAGAGAACGTGTTTCCTCTTTCTTGCTCTCTTTTCTCTTAGTTGTTTATAGAGACTGTAAAAGTTGCTTTTCGTCTCTCTCTCTCTCTCTCTCTCTCTTCTTACGACAATCGATACTTTAATGAACTACAAGAGAGTTCTTCTTCTTCTTTAGAGATGACAATTTTTAACCCCCCCCCTTGGGTAATTAATTACTCTATTTATTAAGTTTTTAAAAAGTTTCAATATTAATTAAAACTTTTTTTTTATTTAGATTATTAAATAATAGATTAACGAAAATTTCCAACAATGTTTATGGTTCGTTTAACGAAAGGTCAGAAAAATTAATTTTTTGTTTTAATTTCACCAGCGAGTCCCTCCTCACCATGTTGCTGAAAATAATTTGTTATTTAGAGGGAGGAAGGGGGGATATTTTCCCTCTAGATACATATCCATTGCTCCTTTATATTATTTATTATTTGGCCTCTTGACATTGTACATATCAATTTATTTCCAAACAACACGTCTTGGGTTATTTATTCGACATATGTGACGTCGATAGAGAGCGAGAGCGAGAGAGAGAGACAAATTACATGCTTTATTAATATATAAAAAGGTCAGTTGATTAGGAATCGAAATAAAAAAAAAAAAGATCAATATGTCCAATAACTCTCTCCGTGTGTGGATTATACAAAAAAAATATAGGGTACGAGAAAGTAAAAAGAAATGGTGAAAATAAATTTAAAAAAAATCATCCTTCCGCAAGTTGAATTTACTTAAAAAAAAAAAAAAAAAACGGAAATCGATTCTTTTAAATTTATAAATATTTATTTTCAGCCAGAATTTTTTTTTTTTCAAACGATTTTGATTAAAATTCATAAATCAATTAATTTTTTACATCCTCTTGTGTTGAATTTTGGATTTTTTAAATCCGGAAGGATTTAGGGGTTTTGGATTGAAATTCAAATTCTTTCTTAGAATAGATATTTATTTGCTCTGAGGCTACTGAGCCTCCTGGAGCACAGAAAATTTACACTCACATGAATAGTATGCAAGTTAAGACAGCCATTCTCAAAGTGTGTTCCGCGGAACCCTAGGGTTCCGAGATACCCCTGCCGGGGTTCCGCAAGAATTCAGACAAAAAAAAAATCAAAACACCTCTCTCTGGCCGAACGTTTTGACGTGGGCGTATCACGAGGAGCAGCCGAACTTAGTCGCCACCCACAACAGTACAATTTCACTATATCGCCTTGTGCGCGCTCACAAAGTCAAAAATGTTTACAACGCATTTTTTGTATTTCTATTTTTATTTCCGCTTTCTATTTATCAAAGGCGTTGTGAGCCCGCAGTCCCTAATAAAGAATACATTTTTAAAAGCAATTGTTTTATTGTAGGGTTCCGCTTTCCAAAAGGGTTCCGTCACCAAAAAAGTTTGAGAACCACTGAGTTAAGAGTATGTATGCTCTCCTTTCTCCCCAAAGCGGTGCGACTCACCCATCCAACCCTCTCTGCGCATTTAACAAATATTCCCGAAATAGGATTTTAAACGTCGCCAGTGTACCTGACCCTCTAATGCGCTCCGGGATTCCGTTCCACAAACTCACAGACTCCACAGAGAACGACTTACCAAATGTTGTCGTTCTGTGCTTCGGCATCTGCAGGTCAAGCGGACTCCTGGGCACATTGTCCGTCCTAAATTGGACGTTCCCGTATAAGTAGGAGGGCTGCTGATTCTTCAAGCGACCATACACATAACACCCCATGTAGTACCTCCTCCTATTCCTCAACTTTAGTCAACCGAGCTTGTGTTATGTGATGGTCAACGGGGACTCTGAACGGAATAGAAACCTCACGCAGCAGTTCAACACCCTTTCA
Source organism: Euborellia annulipes (assembly GCA_023213315.1). Classification (NCBI taxonomy): domain Eukaryota; kingdom Metazoa; phylum Arthropoda; class Insecta; order Dermaptera; family Anisolabididae; genus Euborellia; species Euborellia annulipes. Next base: position 773 of record JAKCPI010020457.1, on the reverse strand, counting down.
AGTGCAAGTCCCTTCTCCCCCGTCAAATTATTGCAGCAGTAGTCGAACTGCGGCATTATCAGGGATTTATGGCGACAAAAAAAATTTCTTTTTATTTGACCTGTGACCTAGGATAAAGATAATCCGGCCGAAGCAAGAGTGGATAGTCTTTGTTCGAGTCCAGGATTTGACCATTCAAAACAAACATAATTGAGACTTGGAATTACCAAAGGGGGTATGTGTTTCAAATGCTATAATTAATAGTATTTTTTATGAAATATTATATGTCCTAAAAAAATTTATATTTAATGTTACTTGCACAATTGACAAAAAAAATATATCTTCTTCTTCTTCTTCTTCTTCTTCTTTATATATATAATTCTTCTGTACGTGTGTATGTGACTGAACTCCTCCTAAACGACTGAACCAATTATGATGAAATTTTCTGTGTATGTTTGTGAGAATCCCGGACAGGTTTTGTTTCACAAATAACAATAAGTTAATGAGTAATTAACCGTTAAAATAAGAAAAAAATAAAAATTAGGAGAAATAGTTGCCATGGTAACAAAATATAAATATTTACTCATGTTTACGTTTTTTTTATTTATTTACATTTTGAATTCTAAAATATCGGCGTAAATTTTTTTGTCTGTGTATCGGGAGAGCCCCGGAAAGGATATGATTCACAAAAAATCTTAAGTTCATGAATAATTAACCGTTTAAATAATCTCTATATATAAAAATGAAAAGGGAAAATATATGTACCGGTATGTATATAAGTAAGCGAGCAAGGG
>JAKCPI010020455.1:0-37263 GCA_023213315.1 Euborellia annulipes | reverse complement strand
AAATTAATCTTAAAAACAAAAACTAAATTCAAAAGCCCCATGGCGAATCGAACCCAGGATCTCCAGCCTTTACGGTGTGATGCCATCTGAACACCCGACCACACCAACAAATACATTTCTTAATTCTCCTAAAATAAAGAAATATTATATTTCTTAGAATTTGATGGGACGTTTTATTTTAATAATCAAAAATTGACAATTTGCTCGAACCACCTTGGGCGGGTCGCGCATATAGTTAGAACGAATTCAATAACAACTTGATCGAGTTCTTCCCCTTCGTAAAACCCACTGATATTTAGTTTTAAATTAATAAATTTTATAAAAGACTAGCCGCATTGACCGCCCTTGGTGGATACTTTTCTTTATAAAAATAGGGGGCACCCTCTTCTAAAACTACAAATTAAAAAAAAAAAATCCGGCTAATATGTAGTTCAGGAGTTCACACCAGACATAAACACTCAGAAATTAATTAACGAAAGAGGTTTTGTTTAAGGTATAGATAGCCAAATGCGGGTCGTGCATCTAGTATAATTATGTGAGAATAGAGGGAGTTGTTTCAATTCATAAAAGACAAAACATTGTGTTAAAAACTCCTGGTCAATTTTTTTACGGTATCTGAGGATATTTAGATCACGTCTCTATTTCCTATTAAATTTAAATAAGTTATATGTAAAATTATTAAATTTTCTATAATCTTTTAAATTAAAGTGTTACCCCAAATTAAGCCAAGGCAAGCAAAAAAATAACATATTTTGAACTTAAGTTTGTTGGTAGGACAAATGGCCCTGGCGACTCGAACCCCCGGATCTCCAGCATTTCCGGGTCATCAGTGTGTTTTTTCCTCCCTTAAATTCTCTTGTTAGAAAAACTTGCATATTATGCATATGTATTGGTGAGCGTGTATTTTAGGTAGAAAAGCGATGCCCCGGGAAAGCTAGAGATCCTGGGTTTGATTCTTTGGGGGCCATGGGGGGCGTTTGGCTCAACAAATTTGTTCTCGAAAAAATATTTAATTTAATTCCACGATGCTGGGAGGCCTGGCAACGGAGAAGATCAACAGTCACCACAATCGTTGAAGTTAAGTGATGCTAAGCACGGCGAAAGTTCGGGATTGGTGACCCCGAGCAATCAGCGTGTGGAACGCCCCCCGGTTGCCATCGGTACATTGTATATTAAAATTTATAATAAATATAATCCCTAAATGGCCTCTGTAAGGGTTTAAAAAAAAAAAAAAAAAAAAAATTCCACGATATTCAAAATGACTTTTTCCTAGCCAATTATCACCAACGAAAAATTCTCTATGCATTAAAAAAAAAAAAAAAACCATAAAAATCTGTCAATTAGATTCAGAGATAGAGTATAAAAATGGGAAATTAAAAATAAAGTAATATTAAATCTCACAACTATTATTTTATAATTAATCATATAAATATTATTCAAAATAAAATTTATATTGGTTTTCTTTTGAAGATCTTACATATTCCTTTTTGTGATGGGAGGGGGGGGGGGGCAAATTCTTTTTTTGCAAATAAAAAAAAATATAAAAACATCTAAGAATACCATTTTTTAATATTTTAAGATAAAACAAGAGAAAAAAAAACGGGAATTTGATAATATCAACAACTCTGTCAATTTTCTCCTCTTTCTTCGACCACACCCAAATAGGCGATATTGTTAAAATAACAAAAAAAAAAAAAAAAAACGAAAGCTAATATTATTATTATTATTATTTTGGTGGGCACGTGGAATGAAGGTCTATATGTGTGTTTGGGGGTAGAGTCACCACGCGCATGCGCAGTCAAGAGGTCTTTGGGTCGATATTTTTGGGGCTTTCAAATGGATGGGAGAAGCGAGAGCTCTTCTCTCTCTCTCTCTCTCTCTCTCTAACTCTCTCGGCCAACCAACCAAAGTCCAAACCAAAACCAACCTCCCTTCATCTTTATTAGAGTTGCCAAATTATATATCTGCAAAATGAATATACTCCATAATTAAAAAAAAAAATAATAATAAACATGATAAATGGAATTTGAAAAAATTTTCACTCTAATAACATAGGAAATTTTTTTTACATATTCTTAATCCTGACGTTCCCCTGAGTAAAATGATATGTCACACTTATATCTTTGTTTAACAAATGATTTCAAGTTGCACTTAGAGCAGCTTCAACGTTAATTGCCCATAGAACAATTAAATTTTAATTAATAAATAATAAATTTTATTGTTAGTAATTAAATTAAATATATTTTTGAATTAATTAATGATTTGAATTTAATAATTAAATATTTTTAATTTACCTTACAGTTGAATTGCTAATTGATTGGTATGAATCTTGTTTTATGCTTACCTGTAACAAAAGAAAAAAAATATTATTATTAGACAATAAATAAATAAATTTATTTGCGACATGCTTAGAGGCGCCAGTCCTCGGTGGTTAGGTCCAAACAATACAATACATGGTGGAAATAATATATTTTATAACTCTAGTAATTAATTAATCATTTAGAATCCGAAAGGAAAAAAATATTTAATTAAAATTAGTTTATTGTTGGTAATTAAATTAAATTAAATAAATTAATTAATTATGGGATTTAATTATTTTAATTTTTATTGCAATAACTCCGAAACTACTTGACCAATTTTAATGGGGTTTTTTGCAATGAGTCAAGAATGTTTCGGTGGTTGTTTAAGACGGTGTTTAATGCCAGACAAATATACAATGGAACCTCGCTTAACGAGCATAATTCGTTCTACTGTACTTTGAAATTCAAATTCTTTCAAAATCACAATGGATACCTATTAATTTATAAAAATAAGGACGAAATAAAAATGGCCTCAAATGTCGAAAAAGAACTTAAGTTAAAAAAAAAAATAATAATATTAATAATTAAATGGCAATATTATAGAGAAATAAAAATCCTGTAACCAAAATCAGATCGTTCTAGCTAGTTTTACTTTATTTGAATTCCTCATTTAAATCTTAAAATAATAATAAAATTTTATATATATTTTTAATTATAAAAATAATAATTGTAAAATTTAATTTTTATCATAATAACTCCGAAACTACTTGACCAAATTTTATAGATTTTTTTTTTTGTAATCTGTTTAAAATTTTAATGTTTAAATCTTAACAAATTTTAATTATTCTCTTTTAAATAATTAAATTGGAAAAAAGGCCCATGAAGCTTAAGCTGAAGGGTGCGTGCGTAGCTACGTTACTTTCTCTATACGATAAAGTGTTACAACAAGAGGGGAGAGAGGGACTTTAAAAACTGTAGATGGCGAGATAGAGATAGAGAGAGAGGGTTCAGGAAATTGTTTGAAATGTTTATGAAGCAACAGAAGAGCGAGAGATGAATTTTAGCAGGTGGGAAAAGTTTTGTTTCTTCTCCCCCCTCCCCCCCCCTGCCTCCCCTAGTCAGCAGTAACGTTCAAAAGTCTTTCCATCTCTATCTATCCATTTCAATCTCTAAATTATTTCAATTTATTACTTAAAAAGAAAACAAAAAAGTTGCCAATTTTGAGAGGAATTTTTTTATTAGATTAATAAAAAGAAAAAACAAGAACGTATATGGGATTCATCAAAAGAGGCTTGGATATATAAAAAAAGACAAGTTATTTGTACGTTTGTCAGAAATCCCCTACTATATAACAATAATAAAGAGATGAAATTTTGTATTTGTTTAATAACAATACTAGGGAGAAAACAAACCCGGTAAAATTCTCTATACATTGAAAAAACCCCATGAAAATCCGTCCAATAGTTTCGGAGTTAAAAGTATTTTTAAAATTAAATCCCATAATTAGAATTCTATAAAAATTAAATAAAATGAATATAAATTTTCAGTAAATATAAACTATTTAATTCGAATTATCTTTAATAAATTTAATTATGTTGAATATCTATACTATTACATATCTATTTGTAACGCATAAACTCCGAAACTACTTAACTTTTTTAATAGCAAAGAATTTTCCGAGTGTGGCTTTAGACTATCATTATTGATACGTATTTCGACTTCTAATGATGACAAGTAATTGTCGAAATACGTATTCTCTAAGCAAAAACGTTAACTGAATTCAGTGTTAATTCATTTTAACACCTTTTTGCCTAAAATTGTTATTCAGTAAGCAAAAACTTTAACGCCAAAGAATTAGTGTTAAAAATTAATGTTATGTCTAGGGGCTACCTTTAATATTTTAAAGCTTTGTTAAATCGTTAACACCTGGCGCTGAAAAATAAAATATTAACGTCGCTTTTAAAACTTGGTTTAGATTTTTTAACGCTGGTGTTATTACTTTACTTTTTATACCTAATTTATTATGTTAAATTTTAACGCTTGTTTTTAGAAAATAGACCTGGTCAAGTGTTAATTTTTAATTAATAAAATCTTTGAAGCAAATAACCTAGTGTTTATTCTATATTTAATTTTAATTTAAACAAAAATTTGGGGGTTGGGCTACGGGTCAACTACACGTTAAAAAAAGCCCCATCAAATTTCGTCAAGTAATTTCTATGGGAATTAAAAATTGAAATTAAATCCCACAATTATTTTTATATACTTAAACATATTTATATTTTAATTTAAATACCTTTTCTATCTATTGAGATGATTTCTTTTTTTTTTTTCATTTCGATTAAATCCATTTTAAATTTATTTATCACTTTTGATCATCATTATCAACGTCATCGTCATCATCATACATGACGATTTTGATATTTATATTTAATTCAAACAAAAAGGTTTTTATAATTCTCTCTCACTCTTTCTTTTCCTGTTGATGTTGTTGATTTTATCTTGTTGTTGTTGTTATCATTGCCAGTTTAATTTTTTTTTTTTTCATTTCACGCTATATTGATGTTACAATGAAAAAAAAAAACTGGTGTGATTAAAACAGTACAGAATTCTTTTATATGAATCTCGAGCTTTCGCTTATTCAGATTAGGGGTATGAACCAACTCTTTTATAAATAGAAAAAAAAAAAACTGTATATAAAAATATGCCCGCTGAAGGCGAACATTGTGACTTTTCTTGATTGGAGATTTAGAGGTTGAGCTTTCGCTTATTCAGATTAGGGGTATGAAACCAAGTATTTGATAGTAAAAACATACCCGCCAAAAGCGAGCATTGTGGCTAGTGGATTTATAAATACAAGTATTATAATTTTGAAAGTATTAATAAAAAAAAGCCCTATGACTCAGAGATGAGCTAGAGGTCCAGGGTTCGCATCTCAACCTAAGCGAAAAAATTATTTTCTGAATAATAAATAGCCTCACTACACCATGCAACATTCTATAATTGTGATTATAGTGGCAAAAATAAGAGGGCGTGTCTATACATGCAACCCTTCTTCTTCTTCTTCTTCTCCCCCATACAGAGGAATTTTAAATACATCCTGATTCACTCTCAATTTTCCGGTCTTTTAAAAGGGCTTTAGAGAGCAGCGCCCGCATTATATATTTCGTACGTTTGTATAATTCAATTGAGCAAGGTAGAGAAGAGATGTTTGTGTGTGTGCGTCGGCAAGTCCATGGGTCTTATCTCTCACACACACACCACATACACTTCAAAGCAACGACAACGACAAGGAGATGATGATGATGGCTTCCTCTGTCAACAACAGATTTCGCCCCCTAAACGAGAACCAAATTTCCCGGACTATAAAAAGGACACAAATTCGGTGTGTAATATTTAATTTCCTAATAACAAAAAGTGGCAACTTCCCGCCCCATGAAAAAAAAAAAAATTATAAAAGGTGAAAATGAAAATTTAAGCCCCATAAAAATTCGTCAAATAATTTCCGAGTTTATATGGGAATTAATAAAAATTGAAATAAAATTAAATCTCACTAATATTTTTATATAATTAATTATATTTATATATTTATAATACAATTTTGAAACTTTTTATTTCATAGCTAATCAATGACAAAGACTTACAAAATTATAATATTTGTATTTGTACATCCACTAACCGCAATGCTCGCCTTCGGTGGGTATATTTTTTAATAGTTTAAGATATAGCGTTTTTTCTATTTATAAAACACTAGATTCCATACCTATAATCTAAATTAGCGTACCTTTGTCTTCTAGCTCAGCGATCAAGAGATTTTTAATAATTAAATTAAGTCCAAATAAAAAACAATTTGAAACTTCCAAAATTATAATAGTCATTTCATTTCAAATCAACACAGCTCCCAACCCGACCATCTCCGATTTTGATGAAATTTGGTCTGTTCATTGTACATGATGAGAGAATGAAAAATGCCAAATTACAGAATTGTAGCACAAGTAAAACGAAAGTTATGGCCCCCCAAAATTTGAAAAATTTCGGAAAATTTCAAAATCTTTGCAGACAAAAACGGCTGTAACTTCTGTTCTAATAAAGATAGAACTATGAACCAAGTATTTTTTGAAAGGTCTTGAAACAAGCTTTAAAATGATGTACAACATGATCACATTCCAACAATGCAAATAATTAAGGTCATTGACTTTAACCTTTGACCATGAATATCTCAAAACATGTCACCTCCAAAATTGATGAAAAAAATATATATGCTTCCTCATTTTACGATAAACAACATATTAAAATTTTATTTTGGGACCACATTGGGATTAGGAGATAAAAATTCATATGTAAAGCTATCTGATGCAAAAATGCACTACAAAGCATATGTTGAGTGTAAAAGAATTGCATAAAATAATAACCAATCACAGTTAAGCTGAAAATCTGAATAGGTCATAGGCGTCGGACGTGGGGGGACATGGGGGGAGCAGAGGACATCCCCCCCTCGGGATTATCCAGGGGAGGAAGCCAAAATCTTATATATCTGGTAGTTGGTTAGCCTATATTACACAGGGCAACATAAAAGACCTTTTTTTTGTTGACTGAGAATTTGAATCTATTTCTGGGTATTTGCGTAGCGCTGGTTCCAAAAATGCCATCAGTTTTGCCCCATCACGTCAGATTTGGAGGTGGTGCTGGGATTCAACAAAAATTAGACAATAAATGTTAAAAGTAAGCAAATAATAAAACGTTATTGAATTAATTTGTCCCAAAAAAAAAAAAAAAAAATCAAATAGCAACTTTCAGAAGAGATAAAAAATTCCATTCAAGTAATTTTATTATAATTTTTATAAATAAACCAGCTGCAAAGCGGGCCTTTGGCGGGCCAGCCCTCTCAATCGTCCATGCTAAAAAAATTATAATCAAATAGAAGAATTTAAAAAAAAGTCAAATGACTGAATGAGAATATCATTTAGAAAAAATAAAAAAATAAAATGGTGGATGTGGTGCTGGGATTCAACAAAAATTAGACAATAAATGTTAAAAGTAAGCAAATAATAAAACGCTATTGAATTAATTTGTCCCAAATAAAAAAAATTTCCCACATTTTTCTTTACTATTTTAGAATAGATACAATTATTAATTCCCATAAATACTCAGAAATTACTTGACGAATTTTGATAGGCTTTTTTATGCTGATTATTGGAGAAAAATTACATAAGAGTGAAAAAACTCAAAAAATTTGTCCTGTATGCGTTTATAAAATACTGATCATGGAGTTTTTTTAATTGGTAGGTTTTACGCTATCATTAGGGTAGTTGACACTCCCCTCCCTTTATAAGGTAGAAATCTATGTATATATTCTAAATTGGTAATAAACTTGTTCGCAGAAGACGGATAATTGCTCGCCTCAGGTGGCTAGGCGCAAAGCCCGCCGAAGGTGACGACACACCAGTTAATACCAATAAATAATATAAGAATGAAACATATCACTTTGTGTTTTTTTACATGGATTCCATTAAATAAAAGGTTGAATTTTACCCTAAATTAATTGAAATACTCTTAGAAGGCTAAAGTGAAGGAAACTGTCACAAACCCTTTGACCCTATTAACATCTAGATAAAAGAGAGGGAGAGGGGGGGGGGGGAGAATGAAGGGATGAAGAGATAAAGAAGAATGTGTGGAAAGAAAATTAATTATCCTTCAAAATTCTCAAATAACTCAAAAAAAAAAAAAAAAAAATGAAAAAATATACAAGACTCAAATTTTATATTTGAGGATTTTGAATAAAATCGGTCAAAGAGTAATAAGATATATACTTTTTTTAGTTTTTTTTTTTCTCAAAATTCGTTCTAATGATTTTGGGTTAAAATTATTTTTTAGATTCTCTTTAAAATGTATATTTCCATTTTTGCCATATTCTTTAGTGGCCATAGTGGCCACAATGAACAACTTCAATAAAATGGATATTTTGAGAGAATTATTTAAGTTTGAAAATAACAAAAATATATATCTTTTTATTAAACATAGTCTCGAAGGCAACGCAATAACAATGTGAGGAGCAATCAACAATGAAAGTAGAGTTGCGGGACCACAGTGGCCACAATTGTTTGAAGTACACTTTATTTGTACTTATACATTCTTCTCATTACAAATATAAATATTTCCCTTAGATAGATTAAAACTCAATAAATAAATTTATTTAAAGGCACAAGTCCTCGGGGACTAGGTCCAAACAAACAGAATACAAATTTATAAAAATAAAAAAAAAACACGAAATAAACAAAAAAAAATATATATAAAATGCCCATTAACAAGTAACATGTTCATTTTAATAAAAAAAATGAAATTTGCGTAAACCACGTGGTTATAACAGTTATATGTCATTATTGATATAAATACGAAATACTTATTTATAACATTTCTGAAGATGACCATGCCACCATACGTATCAAGTGTTTTTGTAATAATTAATAATATATTGAAACATATCACCACGTGTTTTTTTTTCTTTTAATTTATAAAAACATATCACAGGTGTTTTTTTTTAATTTATTAAATCATACACCTGGTGTTTTTTCTTTTAATTTATTAAACAATCATCAGGTGTTTTTTTTATTTATTAAAACATATCATCAGGTGTTTTTCTTTTAATTTATTAAAACATATCACCAGGTGTTTTTTTATTAATTAAAACATATCATCAGGTGTTTTTTCTTTTAATTTATAAAAACATATCACCACTTGTTTTTTTTGTTTTAATTTTTTTTAAAACATCACCAGTCGTTTTTTTTATTTATCTATAAAAGACATATCACCACGTGTTTTTTTTTTGTTTTAATTTATCTATTAAAGTCATGGCATATATCGACTTAAAAAAAATCACACTTTCGTTTCCGAAGGTTTAAGTAATTTCTTTAATGTGCTGTTAGTCACACCAAATGATTTTTTATATAGGGAAAAAAAAAACAACAGGCCAATAATTTCCGTTATTAGAATGAATATAATAACATTTCTTATACAAATAGAAATATCGAATTACATAGTTACGGACATCTAATCCAAATAGAGTCGGTACGTAGACTAAAAAGATTTGTCAATATTGAATGAATCTTAGCCTGATGTGTTTGTCTTTGTGATTTATTATATATATACTCGTTTATATAATAGAAGAGAGAATTTGTGTTTCTATTGGGGAGTGCAATCAAATAAATTGTTAAACATTCAAATGACATCTTTTTTTTTTTTATTTACTAAATATTAGGAAGGTTTGGTTTAAAAAAGATTAATTAAAAAAATTAGGGGGAAAAATTGATTTTTTTAAATTCCTCTATTTCCCCTCAAACTAATTAAGGATTAAAAAAGAATTAATTAAATCTCGCAAATTAATTAGATATAAATTCCAATAATGCAAAAAAAAAAAAAATTCAAATATATCATTAATTAATTGTGAGATTTAATTGTTTGAATTTTTAATTCCCAAACTATTAGACCCCCAAAGTATTTAACTTTCAAACTACTGGACGGATTTTGAGGTATTTTTTAGTCTATTCAGGTTTGGTCATAGAATGGGTCTGTATTAGAATATGTAATTGGAATATCTATGATCTAGAATGTCTGACACGTGTTTTTTCAAGACCTTAGACATGTTAACAAATATTTAAACAAAATACAATTTATGAAAACAATTATTCTTAAATTTGTTACGTACTAATTAAAAATGAGCTTTAGCTAATTAATATTGATATTCACAAAAATGTTTTATTAAGAATTTCTAAATTATATAAAAATTTAATTATTTATTTTTGTTTAATAATAATTTAATTTTGAGTTGATAATTTATTTATTTTCAAAAATCTAATATTTAAATAAATTAAGAGAAATTTTGAATGTGACAGTGAATGTCACTAGAACAAAAAAAACAGCCCATCAAAATTCGTCAAGTAGTTTTTGAGTTAAATAGACAGACCATTAAAAATTAAAATAAAATAAAATCTCATAATTGTTTAACAATAGAATTTTGTTGAAATTAATTTATATCTAATTAATATTTAATTTGCGAGATTTAATTAATTCTATTTTTAATTCTTAATTAGTTTGAGTTGAGGGGAAATAAAGGAATTTCAAATATCAATTTTTCCCCTAATGAATATAAAATTTCACTAGTAAACAAAATTACTATTCTAAATAACATTTAAATGGCGGACACATATTGCAAACGAATTCCCTCGAGAAGGCTGGAGGTTTTGGGTTCAAGACGAACAATCAATGTTGAAAAGTTAAATGAATATCACGAAATCAATAAATTTTGGATCTATTATGAAGTTTTTTTTTTTTTTTTTTCTAATCCAAAATGAATTCCTTTTAGAGTCACGTCCGTTCATCTAGCATTTATGGGTTGTTTGTTTGTTTAGAGGTTTTTTTTTCTCTTTCTTTCTCTCTCTCTCTCTAAATTGGTTCCCGAAAGTTTAATTTATTTTTTTTCTCTCTCTCTCTCTTTTAGCAGTTTTGTAATTTTCCGGACTGGCGACACTTTGTCGGGGACTTAGTTTGACTCTCAAGAGAGAGAGAGAGAGAGAGAGAGAGTTTCCACCCCCGCAACAGGAAATGCTAACGATATACAAGTACAGAGAGAGAGAGAGAGAGACATTTATTCAATTGGTCCATCATTAATGGTACTCTTGTTAGACCAACTTAGAAATAATAATTTTATTAATTTAACTTGATAACATAAATGGCCTTAGTGCATTCTAAAATTTTCCTATAAAAACTTTAAATTAAAATTCCCTTAAGAGTCTCTTTATTAATTAATAGAACAGGATCTCTTCTATTTACGGGTTTCCCAAAGGAAAATTGCAATATTTTTTTTATAATCTTTTTAATCAACTGACACACTTAAATTGAAGAAAAAAAAATTAATTATCTAAATTAAAAAATAATTAAATTAAAATTATTTATATTAATAATTATAGAAAAATAATTGTGAGATTTAAATATTTAAATTCCTAATTGGCTCTGAAATAACTTAACGAATTTTTCTGGGCTTTTTTTTTTAATATGTTCAGAATTTTCTTGTTTTTTTGAATTATTTTATGAAAACTCATTTTGGATATCTAGAATCAGAAATTTTCGGCGGAATAAGGAGTGTGGATAATACTTTTTTTTTTTAGTTTCTTAATCTACTTTAGCGCGGTGTGGATGGCCTCTAAGGATCAGCGTGTTGAACGTCTCCCAGTAGCTATCGGTATTATTAATTGAAAAAAATAAATATATGCAAATTTATACCCTAATGGCTTCTGCAGTCATAAAAAGCATTAAAAAAAAAAAAAAAAAAACTTAGAATCATAATGTTAATATTTTTTTGTCCGCTAGTGTCTATAACCAAAAATTAAACGAAAATACACGTAAAAGAAAAAAAAATCGGATCTACTAGGACAATTATATTTATTTGAATATTAGCAGAAGCCGTGACGTCACAAGCCGTCACGTCACCAAAGACTCATACAAGGTTTCTTCGCATAGACTCCGAAACTATTGGTCGCGAGAGGCAGAGGAAGTTGAGTCAGTGAGAGAAATTTAAATCTTTAAGTCAGAGAAGGAAATTTAAAACTTTAACAATTTCAGACGATTTTTCATAAATTTATAAACTATATTTTTTTTTCAGTTAAATGCCCACGATCCGAAAAAAAGTTTCACTTGCATTGTGATTTCATAAAATCACACAATTTATTTTTTAATTTATTTTAATTAATTAAAATATTAATTGTAAAAATTAGGGGAAAAATTAATTTCTAAAATTCCTTTATTTCCCCTCAAACTAATTATGGATTAAAAAAGAATTAATTAAATCTCGCAAATTAAATATTAATTAGATATTAAAATAAGCATATAAAATTACAATAATTCAACAAAATCCTATCATTAAATAATTATGGGATTTTATTTTATTTAAATATTTAATTCTCTATTTAACTCACAATCTACTTGACGAATTTTGATGGGGTTTTTTTTTTATTTGTTCTAGTGACTTGACCTGTCAAATTTCTCAAAAATTGCCCCCTGAATTTATTTAAATAGTAGATTTTGGAAAATAATTAAATATGAAAATAATCATATAATTATAAAAATGCAAAAAAAAGATCGAAACGTTGCTCGTGTTTAAATATCAATTTAATTTTTACCTGTGATATGCTCTAATAAGTATATTAAATTTTTCTTTATAAATTGTAAATAATTTAAAATGAATGGCTACTATGATTTATTTAATCAGGTAAATTAAAAAACACTAAGTTATATGTACACACATATGTTTATAAATAATATATTTAAACATATAACCTTGTGTTTTTTTTTATAATTAAATTTAATTTGCCTTTTAGTGAAATTAGAATCAAAAAGGCGGAAGGCTTATTATTATACTCTTTGGGAATTTAATTGAACCAATGACCCTTAGAGCTTAGTCTGTTCTTTTTGTTGTTTTTAACCAGAGAGAGGGAATTGATTTTCTTTTTTTCTTTTTCCTCCTCCTTTTTTTTTATATCGATTAAACAATACTAAGAAATAAAACAAACAATTCAATTATAATTTCATATTTCTTCAATAAGATTGAGAAAATATTTAATAAGAATCAAGAGATGACGTCAAAGCAATAATAACAATTATAGTTTTTATTTCAGGATTTAAAACAAAGTTAACTTTGTTTTCTTCTATCCACTGATGATGACCGAAACGCTGGTCTTATTATTTTTTTAGATTTGTTTTTTTTTTTTTTATTTAATATTTTTTTCATTATTGTAATTTATATGCTTATTGTTATATTTAATTAACGTTTAATTAATTAATTATTTTTTTAATCCTTAATTAGTTTGAGGGGAAATAAAGGAATTACAAATATCAATTTTTTCCCTAATTTTTTTAAATCTACGAATATAAAAGTTTAAAAAATGTGTTCGTTCTATAGTAAACTAAAATAAAATTCTATTCTATATAATAATTTATTTAAAAGGCGGACTCAGATCTCTAGCCTTTTTAGAGAGATCGATGTACTGAGTGGTCAATTGTCAGATTAAATAATTAATTTTTTTAATTTCTCTTATATTTAAACCTATTGTTGAATGTTTAAAATAAAATAAAACTCGAATATCCATTTTACTTTCTTTTACCTATAGAGGGGAAAGTATTGTATTCATATCAAAATTTTGATGAATTTACAAGTACAAAATATCTCAAGAACGAAAAGAGCTAAAAGGTTGAAATTTTTTATTTAAGTTAGGCACTCTCCTGAGGCAGAAAAATAAACTTTTGAACAAAATCGGCTAAAAAGTTCTACTACTTTACTGATGTACTTTTACAGTCTTTTTTTTCGATTTTTGAGATTTTCAAAAATGACTTTTTGCCTCCCAGAGACTTTTTTTTTGAAAAAAAGCGACTTTTTTTCAATTTTTTAAATATTTAGATTTTTTTTTTTTTTAAATATATTTATGGTACTTTTCGGAGCACAATGCTACCACTGGGAAGTATCCGTCTCTTGAGGTCTAAATAATATCCCGTGGGCTAATTAGGATAGAAGACATGAATTCTGATTCTAAAGAGAGGTAGAGTGAATTGTTTCATCTGTCAAAGTTGCTCTGCATAATTTCTTTTTCATTCCATTATTTGTCAATCATATTTTTCAATTCGATTATATAAAATTATATTTAACAAATGTGTCAGTCAAATTCGATTTGAATAATATATTAATTAATATCTTATTCAAATGAATAAATCTTGAAAATTATTTAAATAACATTAAATTTTATTTATACCATTAAATAAAATCAACATAGAAGAAAAAAAAAATGTAACATGTCACTATAGACACATGATTTGTCACATGACGTTGTCACGTCAAAAGTGACTTTTTTCAATTTTTTTTTTTTAATTTATTTATTTATGGTATTTTTCGGAGCGCAGTGGTAGAGTATCAGCCTCTTGAGCTAGGGGTCTAAATAATAATCCGTGGGCTAATTAGGATAGAATAAAGAGATGAATTCTGATTCTAAACAGAGATAGATTGAATTGTTTCATCTGTCATAGTATACCTTTCGGGGACGTGACATGAAGCTTTTGAACAAAATCGGCCAAAGATTACTAGTACTTTACTGATGTACTTTTTCTTCGATTTTCTCAAAATTCGCTCTAACGATTTTGATTAAAAGTCACACCAGATTTTTTTTTTAATAATTTTGTATTTGTGTTAAATTTATGTACAAAGTTTTTTTTTTTTTATTATCTAGTAGACTATAATAATGTCAAGTGGTTTAATCCGTCAAGTGAATTACAGAATAATTTATTTTCTAATAAAAAAAAAGTATCCTTGAGCAGCTTATTGTTAAAACTTAATCAAATACAATCTTATTTGAGGGTGTTTTTTTTTTTTGAAAGAAAAGAAACTCTAGAGATTAAAATAGTAGGGATGTAAATGAGAGGCTGCACTTCTTTTGAGAGGGGGGTTGAAAAAAGAAGTAAACGGAGGAGGGAGAGTTTAAAAATCAACCAAACCACGGACTGGACTCACACACACACACAGAGAGAGAGAGAGTTTAAATGCAAATATTTATCAGAGACATCAAAGACGTCTGTCTGTCCCTCAGGGCGTTGTTTTGTGACTCATCGCAAGTTGAAAAAGAGAAAAAAAACAGGCGCCAATCATCTTCCAGTTCAATTATCAATCGGAGGAATCCCCCCCTCCCCTTTCATCTGAAATAATTGGAAATATCGAACCGACGTCAAAGGAAATCTGTCTGTAAACAAAACGTCTTTCTTTCTATTCATTCATCATTTAAAATAAATAAATATTATCTATTAACAGATCATAGATAATAAGTCGACTTGGAGTAATTGAATGTTGTGTTCTGTGCGTGTCACACCAGATTTTTTGTGTCGCTATTTAGTTCCGCCGATATATTAGAATTCAAGATGTAAAATTTATTGTATAAATATGGGAAAATATATTTTGTTACCTATGAAGTAAAACTGAAAACGATTTTGAGTGCAAAATGAGAATATAAATTTTTTTTATAAAGCATCTAAAAAATATTGATTTTTGAATTTTAATCAAAATCGTTAGAGCGAATTTTGAGAAAATCAAAAAAAAATCTAAAAAATATTGATTTTTGAATTTTAATCAAAATCGTTAGAGCGAATTTTGAGAAAATCGAAAAAAAAGTGAAAAAGTACATCAGTAAAGTACTAGTAATCTTTGGCCGATTTTGTTCAAAAGCTTTATGTCACGTCCCCGAAAGGTATAAATATAATAAAGGATAAAAGATAATTTTCAAAATGTATTCATTTTAATAAGATATTAATTAATAAGTATATATTATTCAATTCAGATTTGAGTAAACTCACACATTTGTTAAATATTATAATCAAACTGAAAAATATGAATGAAAAATAAATAAATGAAATGAAAAAGAAATTACGCAGAGGAACTTTGACAGATGAAACAATTCTCTCTTTAGAATCAGAATTCATCTTTTTATTCTATCCTAATTAGCCCACGGGGTATTATACCTCTAGTTTAAGAGGTGGATACTCTACCACTGCGCTCCAAAAAATACCATATCCTGTACAAGTTGCAAAAGTCATTTTTGAAAATACCTTGAAATGTCTATTTCCATCAAAATCGAATTTTTGACATAAAATCCAGAAAATGACAAAACAATGGAACAAGAAAAAGGAGGCTGTCCACTAAAGCTGATTGTAATGTGTCTTCTCTTGTCTATAACGCACAGTGTTTTTTTTTTTTTTTTTTTTTTTTTTTAATAATAACAAAAATATTGGAGGTTGTTTAATTGCCCTCTTCCATGGACCACCCATCCAGAAATTCACTTTATCCAACCGTATTTATATAGGAAATATATAAACTTATATATAAGTATGTAAAGCAATTTTAACGCTAATTAGCGTAAAATTAGAGTGGTTCTATACAAATATAATATTTCTAATCAAGGGTTAAATGTTAATGTCCCCACAAGTGTAAAAATGAAGTCAAGCATTTCACACTTAGTCAAGCGCTTAATATTTCCCCCCTACCTGCCCCCACCGATACACACATCACTTAGAACCAGCCAACCATCCTAAACCTGCTAATTTCAGCCTATTGACTGGACAATATAATTTTTTTTTTTAAATAAAATAGTCTAATTAAATTTAAATATACTTTGAATAGTTGTGTTTTGAAATTAGTCAATATCTCCACCATCTTTATTTTGCTAACTTCTCTATATCTCTCTTCTTTTGTAATTTTCGATGGAGGAACATTTTAATATTACATGAATCATTCAAATATTACGTAATCAGATTTTTGTATTTTTTGTTTACGTATTTGATTTAAAAACATTTTTAAGAATTTAGGCTTAACAAAATTTTAAACATATCGCATGTGAGATTTAAATTAAAGTAAATCGCGATTTATTCAATGAAGTACGAATATCGAAGCATAATTTATTATTTTCGTTTTATAGGAATAACTTCTGAACCATTAAACGGATTGTTATGAAATTTGCACCGTACCTAGAGACTATTGTGTCAATTATCATAGCTGAGTTTCAAATCATTTGGTTCAGTGAAAGCTGAAAAAACCGTGGTACGCGAAAATAATTTAAGGCTTTTTTTTACCGCTATTTGAGGGCTGATTAACTTATAGTTTTATTAGCTTCATAGGCCCATTTAGTTTTGCCAAATTTGCCAAACCTCATCCTAATCCAATGAATAGTTCCAGAGATATAAGCAAAATAGAAATTTCCCCTCAGGCATTTCTGGGGTCAATATGACCATGAAACGTAAAATATAAAAAAATTTGCCATCTAGTGTGAAAGTAAAATTTCTAGACTTTTATTCGTATTTATGATGACGTCACTAACTTGATTAATTCCAGAAATATAGGCAAAATAAAAAACTACTCTCGGGTATTTCTGGGGTCGTTATGACCATGAAAAGTAAGAAGAATAAATATAAAAAAATTAAAAGCAAAATTTCTAGAGCTTTTATTCCTATTTATGATGACGTCACTAACTTGATTAATTCAGAAATACAAGCAAAATAAAAAAAAATTACTTTCACACATTTCTGGGGTCATTATGACCATGAAAGGTAAAGAAATATAAAAAAATTAAAATCAAATTTTCTAGAGCTTTTATTCGTATTTATGATGACGTCACTAACTTGATTAATTCTAGAAATATAAAGAAAATAAAAAAAATAAACTACTCTCAGGCATTTCTGGGGTCGTTATGACCATGAAACGTAAAGAAACATAAAGAAAATTAAAAGCAAAATTTTATTCGTATTTATGATGACGTCACTAACTCGACGATATCAATTCACGCCTTAACAGACTTCAATTAATTCTTTTTTTTTTTTTAATTGCATCTGATCATCTTTTGACAGAAACCAGACGGTTAACGTGTCATTCATTCGTTCATTTATTTTTAACTCCCTATAGCGTATAATAATAATAAAAAAAAAGAAAGAAAGAAAGGGAGAGATGTTTATTTTTCCTAATCTCAATCTCTTTTGCCTTTCTAACTAAATGATTTGTAAACATACAAACGTGAAATTATAATTCAGGTTAAAATAATTAACTCAAAACGTTATGTATGTTATCAGTTAAAAAAAAAAAAAATATATTTTTTATTTAATTGTAATTTTTTGTATTTGTTTTTTTCTATTTTTATTTATCAAAAAAAACAAAACCATTTTGTTTTAATGGTCTATTAAAAAAAAACAAAATGATTTTAAGATAATCCGCTTATCGCGGGATACACAAATAGTGGGGGGGGGTACGCTTTACTTTCTTTGAAGGGAGCGTGTTATTATTAATTTAAGGGGTTTCAGGAGGCCACATTGAATCTTTGGTCCGCAAATACTGCGGCATTTTAAAGTATTTTTTCATGCAGTATTTTTTTAAATGAATTAAATTCCTGAGCAAAGTACTTAATAGAAAGCATTTTTTTAAATTTTAATTAATTAAAAAATAATCAAAATTATTTTTTTATATGAGGGGCACATAGCCCTATGTACAGTTGAATAAATAAATAAAATAAAAAATATATTTATAGAAAATGCAAAAAAGTTTTATTATGATAATCGTAATTTTTTTTTTTTTTTAATCTAAAAATGTAAAAATTATTAATATCCAACCTATAATAATTAAATAACCTCAGAAGCTGTAAATGGAAAATAATTTTTTTTTATTTAATTCAAGTTATTTGGTACAGTCATTTCAAATTCTTTGAATAACCGGAGGCCTGGCAGAGAAATTTGGGTGCTGTGCGATCACTCACACCAGATTTTATTTTATAAAAATATAAACAAACGTATTAATATAAACCCTGTATTTATCTACAAATATATATTAAATGTTTTAAACATAAGTAGAGTAAAAGGAAAAAGCATATAAAATAATAATTAATATTTTTTTCATCATTTTTAAATCCCCCCCCAAAAAAAAAAAATTCTTCGCTCTTGTTTAGAGGTAACATTTAAGAAAAAAGAAAGCCCCATAAAAATTCTTCAAGTAGTTTCATAATAAATAATTAAAAAGAAAAAAAAAATTAAATCTCACAATTACTTTTCTATAATTAATCAGATAAATATTAAATTTTAATTTAATTCTTTTTTTTGCTTATGAATATATAAAATTTCTACAAGTTTCGAAGATATCAAGAGGCCCCCACCTCAACCCCCCCAGGTTGACAGACGGAATTTTATACATATATATTTATATATATATATATGGATAATAAAATTTTACCTCGATTCTTTCAACATTTGATGAAAGGATTTTTTTTTATACGTAATAAAATTTGAACTTGAGAAAGAGAGGGGTAACAACGATTTTTTTTTTTTTTTATTGACAATTTCCCAGCCTTTTGAGAATGATATTAATCAGGATTCAAACTTTCAATTCAGGATATAAAATTTTATTTAAATGTATATACACCGTAGTTGTAGTAGAGTAGGTTTAAAAAAAATTGGTACGATCTCTCCATTTGTGGATTATCTTAAAAAATATTAAATTTCTTTCTATTTAAAATAATTAAATGCTTTTTTTTTAAGGTGCGCGTCTCGAAAAACGGTTAGAACACTAGAGACTACCGAGTTACTCGAGGCGGCAAGAGATGGCGTTAGTTTTCCCCATAGGAATATAAGGGATTTTTTTCCATTTCATTCTAGACTTTCCAGCTAATTAATTAAAGGCAAAAAATTAATTATTTTTTAACACAATGATTACTAATTTAATTATCTACAACTTATAGAGCTCCTTTTTTAAAATATCTTTAATTTAATGCGATTAATCTAAAAAAAAATTTTTTTTTCGAAAATCAAAAAAAGGGCTTCTATAAGTTGTAGATATTTTAAATAGCTTTAATGTAAAAAAAATTTGAGGTCGATAGCTTCAAAATTGTGGCCGCTGGAAATTCCCAAAATTAGCACCCCGAGACGCGCACCTTAATTACCATTGATCTAATTTTTTAAAATACGCACACACACAGACAGATATAATTCCAAAAGTCTAAATTACAATACACTAATATGAGAAAGTAATTATAATGGTATAAAAAAAAAAAAAAAATTGTAATAGGAAACGAATATTCGATATTAAAAAACGAAAGAAAAAACACCCTCCCTGTGTATAGAGGAGTCTATTATAAATAAACCCGTTTAAAAAAAAAAGAGGCGTAACCTGAGAGTATTTATCAAATTATCACAGTTAAAAGGTAATTAATTTAATTAGCTTAATGAGTGACAATTAAATAATTTTTTTCTTTTTAACAGGTGGCACGAGGAAAAATATAATGGTGTGAGTGGTTCGGTTGGGTTCTGTGCTTATCATTATTGTACAATTTCTTTTGATAACTCGGACACCTTGTATATAAATTTTATTCAAATTATTTTCGAGATCTATTCATTTAATTAAAATATTCAATGAATACCTCAATTCGGATTTGATTAAACATACTTACACATTTGTTAAATATAATTTTATATAATCGAACTGAAAAATATGATTGACAAATAATAATGGAATGAAAAAGAAATTATGCAGAGGAACTTTGACAAATGAAATAATTTAATCTATCTCTCTTTAGAATCAGAATTCATGTCTTTATTCTATCCTAATTAGCCCACGGGGTATTATTTAGACCTCTAGCATAAGAGGCGAATACTCTACCACTGTGCTCCGAAAAAAAACCATAAATAAATTTTAAAAAAATTAAAAATTAAAAAAAAAATGGAAAAAAGTCACTTTTTTGTAAAAAAAGTCTCTGGGAGGCAAAAAAGAGCCAAAAAAGTTGCTAAAGTCATTTTTGAAAATCTCAAAACCCGAAAAAAAACTGCAAAAAAAAAAAAATTATGAAAATGAAGATTTATGCTGAGGAACTTTGACAGATGAAACAATTCAATCTATCTCTGTTTAGAATCAGAATCCATGTCTTTATTCTAATTAGCCCACGGGGTATTAATTAAACCTCTAGCTCAAGAGGTGGATACTCTACCACTGTGCTCCAAAAAATACTATAAATTAAAAAAATTGAAAATAATCGTTTTTTTTTTTTCAAAAAAGAGTCTCTAGGAGGCAAAAAAGTTGCTAAAGTCATTTTTGAACCAGGTTCGACAGTCCTAAGAAGATAAAAACATTGTCAATAAATAATATAATATTAGAAAAACAAAAAAATATGAAAAATGGAAGAGTTTGAATATAAAAAAAAAGGAAAAAAAGCTTGTGAGTAAAAGAGATCAAATAGTTAAAAAAAAAAAAAGGAATACATTTAACGTTTTCTATAAGACTGCAAAATTTAGTCAAACAGAGAGTGACAGACGGACGGACACTCCGCTATTATATATATAGATAGATAAATTTTTTTAGGTGGAAACACCCAAGGGCAATACACATTGATTTTTACGTCAATGAGAATGCAATATATTATTTTTTTTTTAATCTTGTTCTAATTCCATTATTAATAATTTGTTTATAATTTATTTATTGCAAATTTTGACAGTTTTGAAATAAACAACAACAACAACATGAGGGCTAATCCCACCGTGACATATACAGTATCTATAGAATTCCAATAAATATCAATAGATGCGTTTTTATTAGAATTCATTTAATTATGATGAATGAGAATTGAACATCCACCCAATGGAATTTTACAGAACACTCAGGTATTTGTAATCCCTCGGATAAGCTAGTTGATCATGACTTTCGAGTCTTTTTACATCTTGTTAAGTTAATTATTTGATTAAATAAGAGCCAAGATCGTAGCTTAGACACTAACAATTGTAAGGGGTGAAATTAGAAACGCAAGCCTTATTTAATATTTTGCCGAAGGCGAGCAAGGGGGTCTCAGGGGGCGTGGCCAACTGGCAAGTGGTAAAGCCCACCTTCGGCAGGCCACTTGAAATCTTTATAAATGATGCCCTTTATCAAGTGGCTAACTTCACAAATACTTTCTTCAGATACCAGAGATAGCTAATTAAATGTGAAACAATCGAAGGTTAAGCGTGTTCATGTTTTCGAAATGACTTAAAAAAAAAAAATATCTTGATATCTAAATAGAATAACCCTGTTATGCATTAGTGTGTCAAGCGCCAAAAAAAATTAAAAATTGAGTTAAGCACGGAATATTGTTTCAAATGCTATAATTAATAGGATTTTTTATGAAATATCTCCTAAAAAAATTTATATTTAATGTTACTTGCACAATTGACAAAAAAACAATTATATATAATCCAATGAAAACAAAAAACTTTAATGTTAATTTTCTCAAAACTCGGTAGATGGCGCTTGACACACTAATGCGTAACATGGTCCATTTAAATATCCATGGACTTAATATTATTTAGTACAATTAATAGGATAACAAGTGTCGTCTAAAGTCTTCTCATAATGAAATGACTACTATACTTAATAATAATAATAAGCTTTCCAAGTGAATTCATACTAATACCGTGCCGCAGGGGCGTATATAGAAATTTGAACTCAAAAATTTTTCTGTGGAAGAAACTAAATTTTTTTCACACGAAATTTTTTGCGGAACGTTTTTTCCTTTGCAGAACCAAAGTTTTCCATCCTGCGGAAAAATTTGTTGCGTTGATGACTGTATATCCCTATATATGTAAATGTGTTTGGGAAATTTCGGGGGGCCCGGCCCCTCGCCCCTCCTTATATACGCCCCTGCCGTGCCGGTAAGGGCACATTGAGTACAAATTGATGGATCCGTGGTTCAACTCCCGGCGGCACACCCTTACCCATTTCGGGTATATGAATTAATAAATATTTAATTATAATAATAATTTTGTTTTGTAAATAAGAATTTTATAAATAAGCGAAAATTTAGTTGGTTATTTCATTTATTAAAATCTCGTTAGACTGACGTTTCGGTCATCATCAGTAGTACTTAATTAAATTTTCAAGTATATATGATATTTGTCATTTATAATTAGAATAATACAATAAAGACTAGCCGCTCCGCCTGCCTAGGGCGGCTAGCTAGAGCCTTTTCTTAATCAAATGCCTAAATTTTTCAGTCAATTTGGATTATTAAAAAATACTACTCTCTTATTTTAAAGAAAATTTATGTAATAGACGGTTGACTTGATCCAATCCCAGCCCCATCCACCATATTACTTTCTCTTACCTCTATATATATGTTAATATATAGAGAAAGTATTGGATTTATGTCAAAAATTCGATGTCGAGATTTTGATGGATATACACGTTTTGAGGTTCCCTGAATCCAAAAAAGTGGTTTTCGCAACATATGGTCTGTGTGTGTGCGGTGTGTGTGTTCAATTTTAAGCATGAAGGAATTGAGCTAGAAAGTTGAAATTTTATATTTAAGTTTTATACCCTCCTGGACCGTGAAAATAAGCTTTTAATCAAAATCGGTCAAAGAGTACTAGTACTTTACTGATGGTACTTTTTCAGTTTTTTTCCATTTTCTGAAAATTCGCTCCAACGATTTTTTTTTAAATTCATAAATCAATTATTTTTTAGATGCTCTTTAAAATGTATATTCTCATTTTGTGATTGAAATCTTTTAAAGACCACTTTACTCTTGTATTTCATAGAGGAGATAGGAGAAATGGTTACAAAATATAAATATTTTCATATATAAATTTTACATCTTGAATTTTAATAAATCGGCGGAAAAATCGACACTGGTGTGACAAGCACGATTACCGAAGGTAAGGGAAAGTTGTGTGCTATGCTCCACAGTCACACCAGATTTTTCCTCAAGCGTGACAGACAGACAGACATATTTTTATTTTTTTTAAACAAGAATCGTCGGCGAATGCAAAAGCAAAAGTGAAAGAGAGTGAGTGAGTGAGTGAGCCCATGCTGATTGCGCTATCGATCGTCAAAGGGGCGCGCGCATCCATTCATCCCCCTCCATTTAGAGAGAGCAAGAAAACTCACCGTGTGAGGAGAGGACGACCCCTGTCACGACAATCTGAAGTATCAACCATGCCTGTAGTGGCGATGAACAAGAGAAAGAATAGCCGCCAGCACCAGCACACCACATTCTTCTCTTCTTCTTCTTCTCTTCAAGCCATAATGAATATAAACAATCACTTATAAAAAAAAATAATAATAATAATCTCCCGGATAAACGATAAAGAGCGTACAGTGCGTTGTATCCCGTACGGCGGTCGACTCGCCAATGCCAGAACGTTGCCTGCTGTGCCTTGCGTTTTACCCTCCACGAGAGGAGGGGCGGGAGAGAGTACGCCCCCTCCGTTTCCCCCCTCTCTCTCTCTCTCTCTCCATTCACTCTTGCAAATGCATCCAAATCACACACACACACACATACACATACAGTGTCGGATTAAATAAATCGTCTCACTTGTTTATCATTTAATTGAATTACACATGAGATTGACTTTATTATCACGTTTACCATAATCGGATAGAGTGTGTGTGTGAGTGAGGGATAGATTGTAATATTCCCTTTTTTTTTGGCCCGTGACCCTTGGTTCAGAGAGAAGACATTAGAGGTCCCGGGTTCGCGATTTCATTTGAATTGACTACATTGGTGTCTAAATGGCCTCAGTAGCCGAAAGGGCGAAATTAAAATTAAAATCAAATGGTCTACGGATTAGTTTTGTTGGAAAATATCGGCTATTCAAGGTAAATTTTTTGCATTAAAAAAGAGTTAAAAATAAAATCCAAAGAAAAATAAAAAAAATAAATTCAATTTTGTGTTAGATATTTGATCAAAATACACAAATTCTAAAAGATATCTGAAAATATCAATAGCTTATCTTTTAAAAGAGCTATAGCTATAACTATGTTAGTTAATTCGTCAAAAATCGATTTTTTTTCTTTTTTTTTATTCGTTACGGTAGAATTTTATAAAAGAAAAGAAAATACGTTTCTCAAATTTTCAACTTAAAATAGGCCTATTAATTTTTAAAGGTCGCCCAAATTTTTTTTTTAATTTGTCAGGGCATTACTTTCGATGTTTTCGAGCGTCCTTTAAATAAACAAAAAATCAAATAGAATACTGAAAAAATATATCATTACTATATAATTTTCAATAACTTGCTATTTTGTAAATTAAGGTTACAGGCATGGGCGTCCGCAGGGGGGGGGGCAACCAGGCACTTACCCCCCCCTGGAAAATTAAAATGATACAAAAAATGTATAAAACAAAAAAAAATACAAAAAACCTTTCTCAGTAAACATCCACCTTGCCGCGTGAGAAAGCTTTAAATACTAAGAGGTGTATAACATTATTAATATCAAAGTAGAAATATGAAAAACGTATTTTCTTTTTTCTTCTATAAAATTCTACCGTAAAGAAAAAAAAAAAATATGGTGTGACTGGCGCACAGCACACAACTTTCTCTTACCTTCGGTAATCGAAAGTTGTGTACTGTGCTTGTCACACCAGATTTTTTGTGTCGACATGTATTTAGTTCCCGGCAGTAGGGAATATTTGAATTCAGATGTAAAATTTATAAGTATGGGAAAATATTTATATTTTGTAACCATGGCAACCATTTCTCCTATCTTTCCTATGAAGCACAAGAGTAAAGTGTGCTTCAAACAATTTTGAGGGCAAAACGAGAATATACATTTGAAAGAGCATCTAAAACATAATTGATTTTTGAATTTTAATCAAAATCGTTAGAGCGAATTTTGAGAAAATCGAAAAAAACTGAAAAAGTACATCAGTAAAGTGCTAGTACTCTTTGGCCGATTTTGATTAAAAGCTTATTTTTCCGGTCCCGGGAGGTGTTTAACTTAAATATAAAATTTCAACCTCGTAGCTCAATTCCTTCATGCTTAAAATTGAACACCCACCCACCCACCCACCCACACACCCACAGACAGACCATGTCGCGAAAACCACTTTTTTGGATTCAGGGGACCTCAAAACGTGAAGATCCATCAAAATCTCGACATCGAATTTTTGACATGAATCCAATACTTTCTCTCTATATATATTTACATATATACATAGGTAAGAGAAAGTAAAAACAATCGACTTTTGACGAATTTGGATATTTTTAAAAATTTGGAGCGTCCATTAAAAAATATTTTAAAATCATCTCATCTTTGGAGAGGTCTTTTAAAACACGATAAACTAACATACAATATTTTCATACGAGACTCGAAAAAAAAAAAAAAAATTAGTCGGATATTTTGCGCCATCCCAGTGAATATTTACACTGGGCCTCAGTGATTTTTTTTACTGAAAAAGTGGGCCGCGCATCAAAAAAGGTTGGGAACCACTTATCTAGGTTAATAAAACTCCCAGATTAAGACGTTTCAGCCTGAATTTATTGGGAATTATACACATAATGTAAGTGCAAATATTTGCTTCATACAAAATTATATGGCTCCTGTATTATTGACGAGTCCTGGTTTGATCACTTGTACTATGTGTATAATTCCCAATAACTGAAGATGGCCAAATAAATTCAGGCCAAAACGTCTTATTCTAGGAGTAGTTAGTAACCTAGATACAGTAGCGAAACTAGGTGGGGGCGAAGGGGGGCGCTCGCCCCTGGCGCATCAAGCCTTTGGCGCCCCTCTATACCGACATAGGCGCCCTATGGCATCTCCAGGGACAATGATTTTATCATATTCTTTCCATAGAATGTCCAAAAACACGGATAGTTTTCTTTTAAATTATATTACAACTTAAACAACTACGCCCTTGTTAAACTTCGCCCCCTCCGCCCTCAAAGGCTAGTTACTCCGCTGCCTAGATAATCCCAATTTGACTGATATCTCCAATCTTCCATTATAAAAATCAAATACATTGTTCGTTTAATAATATAAGATATAAGGATGCGGCGCAGACCATGTGCAGACAAAGTGTAAAATCAAAAAATAAAAGTCTCAACGTTTCGAGTACTATCGCAAGTGCCTGATGATGAGTGCACCCGGCACTCGAAACGTCGAGACTTTTATTTTTTATTTTTCACTCTGCTTGGCTATAGACTACGCCGCATCCAGGTCCGATTCTAGGGTAAAACAAATTTGTTTTTTTTTTCACTCACACTCACATTCACACAGTCTTTTCGGCAACTTAGGCCATTTAAGACTTTTAACGATACTCGTTATTTGTAAATATATCTATTGGGAGTCCAGGCATTCTTATTTAAGCCATTTAGAAACCAAAATCATCAAACCCGCGGCCCTTGGTATAAAGGGTCAGTACGCTACCAACTACACAAAGCCCGCTTTTGATTAATTTTATTTTAATTCAACTTACCAGTTTCAATTTAAGAAAAATAAAATTTATTTTAAATAATTTCACGCCCTCGGGCTTGGCGTAGTTGGTGCCATATCGAGGGTTCGGATCTCAGGCAGTCCGATGATTTTATTTAAGCCATTTGGACACCAAATAGGAGATAAATTTAATCTGATTTTTTTAAAGCCATATGCTAACCCCCACTCAGTAAGTGAACCAATGATTAGTATAAATGAGGGATTTATGAGGAGAAGATTGATACCAATGATAAATAAGGAGAAAAGGAAGAAGAACGAAGGATGCTCAACATCCGGGAGGTCAACTTTACTTATTAACATGATCCAAGCCTCTCAATTACACTACTCAAACGAAAAAAGAAATGGTGTAAGAAGCACAGAACACAACTTTCAATACCGACCAGGTCACGTGATGTGATTTCTCTTGAACTACTCATTGGATCAAGTAATTCAAAAATTTGCCAAGAGATGTCAGGATGGTAGCTAATAATATTTAATGCATTTGGTTGATTTGCATTGATCTTTTAACAATAAATACTTTAGAAATGTTATTATATATTATGTAGCTTTTATAAAAGCATAAAAATATATAAATATAGGCTATTAGGGGATCGGCTGTTAGACTAGCCTGCCATCTATTGCAAGAACGCTGAACTAATTTGACAGTTGATTTTTAAATAAATCATCTAAGCTTATTTTAAAAATTTCTTAATTAATATGTGATTAATAATAACAATAAATTCATTTTTAAATAAAAAAAAAAAATTAAAGATTATTGGGACATATTGTTTTTTTGTATTTGCTTGATAACAAAAAAATTAATTACGTTAATTTTTTAATAAGTCATTAAAAAAATTATAGCTCGATGTCCCAATAATTTCTTATGAATTAAAAAAAAACCGCATTGAAAAATTCCTTACAATAGTCTAGTTTTTTTTTTTTTTTAAAGTACGTTTAGACGTCGCTCCTGAACCCCCTTAAATAAAACTTTCCCGCTATATAACTTTCCCAGAGCGGGAAAGTTTTGCAACTTCATTACCTATTTTTTTTTTTTTTTAATATAGGAATAAACTGAAATCAAGTCTCATTGAATAAAGGTGAATGAAGGGCGTGAATTAAATTGATTGTATCCAAGAATAAAGAGAAATGATGATTGAAATAATTAAATGCTTCAATCAATAATAAAACACCAAATTGAATTGACACTAGCCAACTAGAACTATTAGAGATGTCTTTTATAAATAAATGACCTGTGACTATTCATTCAGCATGAAATTTAAATGCGTAATGATTAGGCCGTAAATTAGAAAAATTCAAATTAAAGAATTGAGATTCTTTAAACTTTCCGTTCTGTTAGTTAAAATAGTATTTAAACTAAAGGTGAAAATTCTAACCTTTAAGCTAGAAAGAATCTTTAACCTAGTTGTTTAATTTTCTCGTATTTAATTAAATTTAAATATTCAAATTAAACCCTAGATTATTTGTTTCAGACGTTTTATTAATTTAAAAAAAAAAAAAAAAACTTTATCTATTTCATATTTGGACCCTGTTACGCATTAGTGTGTCAAGCGCCAAAAAAAATTGAGTTAAGCACGGAATATTGTTTCAAATGCTATAATTAATATGTCCTAAAAAAATTTCAATGTAAAAGCTTAAAATTATTTTTACAATATTTCAATGCAGAATTTTCATTTTGCAAAAATGATTTATGTGCCTAACACGTTGTTTTGTAGGACTTAATTTGATATTATTCCTGATAATGAAGATGATGATGATCAGTGCGATTTCGAAAAGACAACAAAATAAATGCCACCGGGCTTGGCGTAGTTGGTAGTGCGCCTGCCTTGTATACCAAGGGTCGCGGGTTCGGACCCCAGGCAGTCCGATGATTTTATTTAAGCCATTTGGACACCAAATGGCTTAAATAAGAATGCCTGGACCCCCAAAAGATATATTAACAAATAAAGTGTATCTTTAAGACCCCTTAGCCCCCCCCCAGGGCTATAAAGTCTTATTTTTAAAAATATTAAACACTCTTTTCTCCCTCCCACCCCCCCCCCCCCACCCCCACACACACTTTTCAACCAGAGAAAGAATTTTTATTTATATTAATAAAATAAATTAGTTAGGGATGGAATTTTATTATTAATTGGTTTCATTAAAAAAAAAAAATCCGCGGGGCAGGCAGCCGCCGCGGGGATAAGAGGGGGGGAGCCCCCCCTCCCCCCCCCCCCCGAGGGGGAAAAAGTTTATTTGGTCTGAGTTTCCGAAAAAACTGTGTGTATGTGTGTGTGAATGGGAAAAAAGTGCGAGTGTTAAAAAAAAAAGCGAGGGTCCACCGCAGGTGGGCCCGAGCTTGCTGAAGGAAGGTTCAGGGCTTGGGCGTAACTAGGGGGGGGAGGGGCCATCTCCCAGAAAGTTCCTTGCCCCAAGAAAAATTGAGAAAATATGCCCTCTGGAGGATAGCTAGTCCCATGCCCCCCCTCCCCCAGCCAAATTTACGCCCATGGTTCAGAGGGACCCCAGTGTTCTAAAATGCACCGATCAAGAAGTTTTTGGAATCATTTAAATTAAAGCATTTATTGATTTTAACGTTTTCTTATTTATTTAAACAAAAAAAAAAAGATTTAAATTTTTAAAAAAGAAAGAAGAATCGATTGAAGAAGAAGACGAATAGATAGATAGATAGATAGATATTTAAAATTTTGTAAATAATTCCTTTATTGACTTTTGTGGTTTTTTGTTTTTTTAAATTATTAAAATGTTAAAGAAGTTAGAAATGAACTTGTTGGCTTTTGAATATATAAATTTTAACTGTCATTTCATTTTTTATATACTACTAAAATCGGCATCTGGTGTGAATGGTCGCACAGCACACAACTTACTCTTACTTTCGGTAATCGAAAGTTACGTTTTTTTTTAATGAATTAAATTCATAAGAGATTATTGGGACTATAATTTTTTTAATGACTTATTAAAAAAATTATCGTAATTAATTTTTTTGTTATCAAGCAAATACAAAAAAACAATCAGTCCCAATAATCTTTAATTTTTTTTAATTTAAAAATGAATTTATTGTTATTATTAATCACATATTAATTAAGAAATTTTTAAAATAAGCTTAGATGATTTATTTAAAAAATCAACTGTCAAATTAGTTCAGCATTCTTGCAATAGATGGCAGGCTAGTCTAACAGCCGATATAGTATTAGCCTATATCTTGCGTATATTTATATATTTTTATGCTTTTATAAAAGATACATAATCTATATTAACATTTATAAAGTTAAAAGATCAATGAAAATCAACCAAATGCATTAAATATTATTAGCTACCATTCTGACATCTCTTGGCAAATTTTTGAATTACTTGATTTTTGGGCATACTTTTTAAGACACACAACGCCATCTTATCGGGAAAAACATGCGTAACCACTTTGCTCCCGAGCCCCTTAAAAAAACAAACAAAATAGAGATAATGTTTTTTTTGAATAAATATTTAATTTAATTTTTTTTTTCTCCATCTCTTTTTTTTTTTCATTTCAATTTCAAATCCTATTGTCATCCTAAATCTTTTCAACATTTCACCCATTTCCTGACAGACATGAATCACTTCCTGATTTTGAGAGACACACACACATACACACACACACGTTGTAATTGAAAAAAGAAAAAAAAAACACTTGTCGTTTTGGGTGCTTGGATATATAGATATATCATCACCAAATATATTTCTAATTTCCCTAAAGAATAAAAAAAAAACACGTTCACAAGTGGAATTTTTAACGCAAAGAATATCAATTGCCCTTGCATTATAGAATTATACTCTCTCTTATTATTCTATCTATCTTCTATTCTAAATTCATGGTTCAAAAAAAAAAAAAAGATTTAATAAATTTCAAATATACTTTGGCATTAATCGTGGTTTATTCTAATAATAGAAAAAATATGGGGAATGACTTCCCCGAGACTTTCTCGTATATGCTTTTGGAATTACGTCTGGGTGTGTGTGTGAACACGATTGCTTAAGAACCAAAGCAGCTAGATCGATGAAATTTGGTATATGCTTCTTACACTAAAATAGTAGATTTCTATCAACTTTTGGAGTAAATACGTCACTTGGAAGTAGTACTTTACTTGAAAAGTTTTTTCAAAGATTTTGAAATTTTCAATTTTTTTCTTATATTATGATAAAATACTCAATTTTA
Organism: Euborellia annulipes; assembly: GCA_023213315.1. Lineage (NCBI taxonomy): Eukaryota > Metazoa > Arthropoda > Insecta > Dermaptera > Anisolabididae > Euborellia > Euborellia annulipes. Next base: position 5,990 of record JAKCPI010020455.1, on the reverse strand, counting down.
AAAAGTTTTTATTCTTTGACATTTTTTCGAAAACTGAATAGTTTTTGAATTAATCACAGAAGAAATAGAAAATATTCGTTAATTTTGGTAAGAAAAATTAAAACAAAATCAGAAAGTGTCATTAAAAAACATGTAAATATAAACAAATGAATTTGTGAAACAATCTAAAATTTCACATTTCCTTTGAATCCTTAGCCCTCTCCCTCCCCAAAAAAAAAATCATTTATATAATTTTTACATTTTTTTGATAAACAAAAAATGACGCTTCCTCAGAGAGTAAATAATTGAAAAATGATATTCCACACCTCAGAATCATTATTTAATTTTAACATATAACAAATTTTAGTATAGATCTAATATAATGAAGAATTTAAATGAATTATAACAAACAAATAGAATATTTATTAATGAAAATAATAACATAAAGCATAAAGACAAGACATAAAGCATCGAGCGGCATAAATCATAAGAGAGCTTGTTGCGCGTCTTAGAAAGAGAGAGTCATAAGTTAGCAACGTGTTCTCAGTCGTCAACCAGAGTGAACCTATCATCGTCCTACTTGGAGGGCAACCTTTCAAAATTTTTTAAATTTACACTATAAAATTAATAATTTTCAGAATTTTCAGAAAGTCCTTAAAAAAAGTTTTTATTTCATATTTTGGTGCAAAATTAATTAATATACATTTATCTGGACAACTTTTAGTCATATCCCGAGACGCCGCCCGCCAGGGCCTAGCGTGGTAGCGTTGCCCAAGGCAACCCGCAGCTAGTATTCTATAAAATAACAAAGTATGAATATCGAAGCAAAATTTATTTTTTTCATTTTTTACAAATATCTCTTGAACTACTGAACGGATTGTCATGAAATTTACTCCAGGTCTAGAGGCTAACGTCCTAATTATTATAGCTGAGTTTCAAACAAATTTGTTACAGAGGAAGCTGAGAAAATCGTGGTTCGCGATAATAATTTACCGCTCATTTTTACCGCTCCCTGTGGTCCGATTCACTTCTAGTTTTAATATTTTTTTAGACCCACTTAGGACTACAAATTTGCCAAACTTCATTTTAATCCAACGATTAGTTCCAGAGATATTATTACAATGAGTAAGAGGAATATTATTCCATATCTAATGAGTTTCTATGTTTCAGTTAAGTATATTCGTATAATAGAAACAAAGCAAAGGTGGTTAGTGTCAAATGAACGAGAGAGACGCTCTACACATTCCTCTAATGATTATAATAATAAGCTCTTGGAAGGATTATAATTACTGTTAATCAAGGTATTGTGATAATAGGGCAGGGATGAAATATAGCCAACGAGATATTCATTAACAAAGAAAATAGCGATGGAAACACCCTACGTGACGTAACTATTTTTTTTTTTTAGAATTCAAATTCCATTATCTGTCTTTTAATTTTATTGAAATTGAAATATTATTTGATTTTTGTTTCTACTAACTGCAATGCCCGCTTCACCACCACCATGCAGTAAGTTTAAATACAATCAGTGAATAACTACAAAAAGAAATTTAAAAAAAACACAAAATGGATATACTGTAGTAGCAGTCAAGGAAATTAAACAAAAAACTTAATTATTAATCGGTTAATGTTTCGGTCGCCTATTTCGACCTTCATCAGAATGATTAATTGTTAATACATGTATACAGCATGTGTTTATTAAATATTTTTTGGGTTTGAATTATTATTATTAAGGGAATTTTTAATTTTGTAAAAAAAAAATATTTTTTTTGTTTCTCTTCTAATGCTGGAAATCTGACTCTAGACACCAAAAAACACTTAAATTTCCATTTTTAGTTTTTAAAGTTTGCTTTTGTTTAGGGGTTGGACCAAATAAAAAAAGAAATCTTCAAAATTTGTGTACTTTTTTCAGTTTTTCGCTTATATCTCGTAAACTTAACATATTTTGTTAATTATAATACATTACAAACTTGTAGAGTATTAAATTTGCTAAAATTTGGTTAATAAATTGAAATTGTAAACTTAATATTAACCGAGAAATAGCCTAACGAATTTTCTATTTTTTTTTTTTTTCATTTCGAGAAACTTTGGACTTTGTTCAGTTTTTCGCTTATATCTCGCAAACTAAACATATTTTGTGCACCATAGTACAATAAAAAATTGTAGAGAATTAAATTTGCTAAAATTTGGTTAATAAATTGAAATTGTAAACTTAATATTAACCGAGAAATAGCCTAACGAATTTTCTCTTTGTTTTACATTCGAGTAACATGGTCTAACTTTGATCGGCCGTATCTCGGTTAATATTGGGTCTACATATTCGTTTTAACAATCAAACTTTAGAAAATTTAATGCTCTACAAATTTGTATTGTACTATGGTGCACAAAATATGCTTTGTTTACGAGATAGAAAACAAAATAAAAACTGAAAAAAAGTCCTAACATTTTGAGGTTTTTATAACGTTTCGACTGCTTATTCTGCAGCCACAAGAAAATCCAGTGAGAGCAAGCCCCTTTGAATTTACTACTGTAAAATCTTTCTTACTTTTTTAAACTAAACCTAGCGATTACTTTTAATTTTTAAAAATGTTTAATCTAGTGCCTACGGTTAATTCTTTAGATTAAATACTTCTTTTTTTTTTTGAGCTTTTGAAGATGAAATAACTTCTTTTAATCAATTTTTTAGTAACGTTCTCTAACACAATTGCCTATATTTATTTTATTTAATATTAAAAAAAAAAGAAATATTTCATTAAAGAGTAATTTGTATAATTGAATAACCTTTTTCCTGGGAATAATGTTAAAATAATTTGAATGTATATATAGATAGAGAAAAAGAGAGAGGGCATGTGTATGTTGTATAAAATTCCATTAAAAAAAAAAAAAAAAAAAAAGTAAAAATTGGATCAATTTCCGCTTGTCTGTTGAATAAAATTACAACAAAAATATGCATTTGTGATTGGTTGTTAGGGGGAGAGTATGGTGGACGGATAGACAGGGCGGGGGGGGGGGGGGGAGGTTCGATTGACTGATTGACACCCCCTAAGCAGCAGCTTTTGGCTTCAAAAAAAAAAAAAAAAAACGCCCTTTCCATTCACAGGGAGGAAATATTTCATGGTCCATTAGTCTGGTCGGTCCTTTTGAAACGCATCTCTGCCACTTGAAGAAAAACGAAAAAGTGCAGCTGGTAGAGAGAGTCTTCTCACATGTGATGATGATGATGGTGATGATGGTGATGATAGCTTGGAATATATTTTATTATTATCAATGTTAATGTTGTCTGTCTGTTTACTATAAGAAATCTTTTATTTTTGTTTGAACTAGTAATATACAAAATCTGGTGTGACTGGTCGCACAGCACAGCACCTTACTGTTACCACTTCGGTAAGAGAAAGTTAGTGAAACAGTCAAGTCACACAAAATTTTTATATCAGATATATTTAGTCCCATAGCACCTGTTTCCTTGCATTTTAAATGTTGACTTCTTGAAATAAACTATGGTTATTTTTCAATTTCAAAATTTTAACCTCATATTTGAATATTTTATACACAAAAGAGAATCCTAAATAAATACAAAATTTCATAAGAATTGGGAAATTTTTTTTTAAATGTGTAAAAAGTTAAATCTAAACATGACTCGCATAGCCTGTTGGTCCTTATAAAATGGCAAAATATACTTTACACAATTGTGCCATTCGACATTTTGTTGACACGCTTCAGCCCTGAAGATGGTCATATATCTGACCGAAACGTCGGCTTGAAGCGCTAAATAAACGAAATAAACTTAGCTGCAATCGCTCTTTTCTTTCTTCCTTACTACAATATCTACTCAGCTATCCACCTCACTCTAATAAAAGTTAAAAGGATCCACTTTTTGAATCGAAATTAACATGCGAATCCCCATATGGGGATTTAACATTGACTCTATGGAAGGAAGAGCTGGAAAGTGAATTTGAAAAATCTAAAAAAGTACATGATCAAAAGATGAATTAACTCTAAATATAAATTGTTCCTGGTATATATATAATATTTTTTATAAAATTAAAAAGAAAAACGCAAGATTTAATTAAGAAATAAAAATAAAAAGTTTATTTAAGTGTATTATTGTATTCTAAACTGGTACATGAAACAATTTTTACCATCTGTTGGCTAATTAGTGTGATTGAAAATATATTTGAATGGATCTTCTAAAATTGAGGCCTTGGAGGATGTCTGATAGGACGAAACTTAGATTGTCCATCGAGTTGGCCGGTAAATTTTAATAAAGAATAAGAGAAATTTTGTTTTTCCTTATTATAAACTACAAAATCCATCTATTTTAAACCTGAAATCTGTGTGAAGCTTAGGTTCAATAACAAATTGTGTTATGTGCTTGTCACGCCAGATTTTTGTGTCGACATATTTAGTTTCCGCCGATATATTAGAATTCAAGATGTAAAATTTATAAACATGGGAAAATATTTATATTTTGATACCATGGCAATCATTTCTCCTGAAAGTTCTTTTCCTATGAAGCACTAGAGTAAAGTGTGCTTCAAACAATTTTGAGGGCAAAACGAGAATATACATTTGAAAGAGCATCTAAAAAATAATTGATTTTTGAATTTAAAAAAATCGTTGGAGCAAATTTCGAGAAAATCGAAAAAAACTGAAAAAGAACATCAGTAAAGTACTAGTAGCTACTCTTTGGTCGATTTTATTCGTGCTGCGTGTCAGCATCCCATGGGGGCTTAACTTAAATATAAAAATTCCAACCTCCATGTTGCGAAAACCACTTTTTTTGAATTTAGGGAACCTTAAAGACGCATTGTATTTCCCTTAAAAATCTCGACAAATTTTAGACATGAATCCAATACTTTCTCTCTCTCATATATTAACATATATAGTTAAGAAAGTAGAATTAATAGAATTTGTTTTTTTTTTTTTTTTATCTCTCACTCTTCCTCTCAAGCAGTAACGCAAAAATAAAGATTTTTGGAAAAGATCCAGTCAGAGAGAGAGAGAGAAGATGAGCAAATAGTTAACGCCCCCTGCCCTCTCCCCCTTGCGGCCATTAGTCACAAGTAATTGCACAAGTTTAAAAATGAAAATGTGCTTAATGTCAAACTTGGAGTTGTCAAATGTCGGTAATTTCACTTGTTAAAAAGGTAATAAACAGAGAGAGAGAGAGACAAAAAAACTATTTCGTCACCACCAACATAAATGAATTTTTTTTTAATCATCTTTTTTTATATTAGAAGTAAAGATTTTGCTTCATAATTAATATGAGTTCGTATTTATGTGTGTGTAAAAGCTTTTTTTTGATTATATCTCTGGAATATTGCATCGGATTAGAGATGAGGTTATCAGATTGTAGTCCTAAGTGGGCCTAAGAAAGTATAAAAATAGAAGTGAATCGGACCACAGGGAGCGGTAAAAATAAGCGGTAAATTATTATCGCGAACCACGATTTTCCAGCTTCCTCTGTAACAAATTTGTTTGAAACTCAACCATAATAATCTCAGGACGATAGCCTCTAGATCTGGAGTAAATTTCATGACAATCCATTTAGAAGTTCAGAAGTCTGTTTGTAAAAAAACATTATGCTTTGATATTCGAACTTTGTTATTTCATAGAATATATCGAAATATGTTTCCGCGTATTTAATTTAATTTGTATTTATAAACATAGCGAAACTTTAAGTTGTTTATTTTTTCAAATCTTAATCAAATGGGATACCTGTATTTACTTGAGTTATCAAAGAGAATCATGTCTTATTTTTTTTACTGACTCTTATAAAACAAAAAAAAAAAAAAAAGGTGTGAAATAAAAATATCTCGTGGTTGATTTAAGAAGACGGATCATTTATTAAAGACTATTTTAGAGAGGCTCTTTATAAATGACTTGTCTTTAGATAAATTTGACAGGAGAGAAACCAAAGTGGGTTAAAAGGAGGAGGAGGAGAGGGAAGGCCATTATTCTTCCCTTATACATATGTGTGTGTGTGTGTGTCTCTGTCAAATCCACATTTA
>JAKCPI010020454.1:0-11744 GCA_023213315.1 Euborellia annulipes | reverse complement strand
GATGAGACTCGCATCCAAAAAAAAAAAAAAATCTGGTGTGACTGGCGCACAGCACACAACTTTCTCTTACCTTCGGTAATCGAAAGTTGTGTACTGTGCTGTCACACCAGATTTTTTGTGTCGACATGTATTTAGTTCCCGACAGTACGGAACATTTGAATTCAGATGTAAAATTTATAAGTATGGGAAAATATTTATATTTTGTTACCATGGCAACCATTTCTCCTATCCCCCCCTATGAAATACAAGAGTAAAGTGGTCTTCAGAAGATTTCAATCGCAAAATGAGAATATACATTTTAAAGAGCATCTAAAAAATAATTGATTTTTGAATTTAAAAAAAAATCGTTGGAGCAAATTTTGAGAAAATCGAAAAAAACTGAAAAAGTACATCAGTAAAGTACTAGTACTCTTTGGCCGATTTTGATTAAAAGCTTATTTTTCCGGTCCCGGGGGTGTTTAACTTAAATATAAAATTTCAACCTCATAGCTCAATTCCTTCATGCTTAAAATTGAACACAGACACACCCACACACCCACGCACACACACACACACACACACAGACAGACCATGTCGCGAAAACCACTTTTTTGGATTCAGGGGACCTCAAAACGTGAAGATCCATCAAAATCTCGACATCGAATTTTTGACATGAATCCAATACTTTCTCTCTATATATATATTACATATATACATAGGTAAGAGAAAGTAAAAAAAAGGTCAAATAATTTGCACTTGAGGGAGAAAAAAATTTTAGTCTCCCTAAAAAAAAAAATTAGGTGTTAGCTGTGTCTTCTACACAGCCGGTGGCTTTTTAACGTGACAACGTCTTTTGCTTGATTTCAAAAAAAAAATTTTCTCTTACCTATATTAAAATATAAAGAGAGAAAGTATTGTTTTTTTTTTTTTTTTTACTAGTAGTTTGTTTTCATAAATAAACATGTTCAAACATTTTCATTGAAACAATATATGACAGGTGTGGCTTTTTTTTTTATCCATTAAGGGCGACTTATGCTTAAAAAGTGAGGTTTTTCGAGAAAAAAACTAATTTTGGAGTTAATTACTCGGGATTTTTTTATTTATTCTATTAGAGGTTATCTTTCTGCACCAAATGACATCTCATTTAATCAGATCTGATTAGCCGTTCGGAATCTACAGGGGTTTAAATTTTTGAAAAACGAAATCCCGCCGAGTGCTCTCATGCGGTAAAATGAGTTCATATCAAAAAAAGAAAAAAACACCCCGGGGTATTGAACCACTCTTTCTAAAACTATATTTAGATTTAATATAGCTTTTATGGTCAAGTCGCTATGCGTTGCACAAGTAGGGCTATTTTTCGATATTTTTTGCCTAAAAAATGAGGTTTTTCGAGAAAAAAACCAATTTTCGAGTTAATTACTCGGGATTTTTTTATTTATTCTATTAGAGGTTATCTTTCTGCACCAAATGACATCTCATTTAGTCTGATCTGATTAGCCGTTCGGAATCTACAGGGGTTTAAAATTTCGAAAAATGAAATCCCGCCGAGTGCTCTCATGCGGTAAAATGACCTCATATCAAAAAAAAGAAAAAAAGCCCTGGGGTATTGAACCACTCTTTCTAAAACTATATTTAGATTTAATGTAGCTTTTATGGTCAAGTCGCTATGCGTTGCACAATTAGAGCTATTTTTCGATATTTTTTTGCCTAAAAAATGAGGTTTTTCGAGAAAAAAACCAATTTTAGAGTTAATTACTCGGGATTTTTTTATTTATTCTATTAGAGGTTTTCTTTCTGCACCAAATGACATCCCATTTAGTCTGATCTGATTAGCCGTTCAGAATCTATAGGGGTTTAAACTTTCAAATTAGAATTTACCGCAGCGCGGTAAAATAAAATGATAGAAAAAAATAAATGGTGAAATCTTTAGCTGAAAACTTATTCTTTCTAACCGTATATTTCTCATAATTATACCTCTTAAGACAGAGGAGTTATTCAAGCCAATAATCTTTTTCGTGCATGCCCCTCTAACATGCCACTATAGACACATGATTTGTAAGACGTTGTCACGTCAAAAGGTAAAATGATTTTCACGGGAGGGAAAAAAAATTCAAAAAAAAAAAAAAAAAGTAAAATGAAAAAAAATTTTTATAGGAAATACAAGTTTCGGTTTCGGTTACGGTTTCGGCCGAAACTAAGGTTGAGGCCGAATATTCGGTTTCGGTTTCGGTTTCGGCTGAAAATCTTGTTTCGGTCGGACCCTAATCCTTAATAAATAAATAAAATATAAACGAACGAAGGAATTTACCTGAAGAGATGAGGATTAATCCTGGAGCAAAGGAGGCAATTTTTAAATGGCAGTCATGTTGGCGTCTGTTTGCAGAGTCGAGAGGCAGAAAGGGGTTGGAGATGGTGAAGCCCCGAGGGTGAAGAGCCACTACTACCAATAGAAGTAAAACGAGACTGGATGACCAACGCAGCCTCCTGTTAAACAATCAAATCATCTGACGTTAATGATGCACTTCTATTGGTCGATATATTATAAGTATTCATAACGTACAATTGAATAAATAAATAGCATAGTGTATTCTAAATTAGATATTAATAAGTATAAAATAATTTAAAATAAAAATTATTAATATAAAAAATCTGGTGTGACTGGCGCACAGCACACAACTTTCTCTTACCTTCGGTAATCGAAAGTTGTGTTCTGTGCTTGTGACACCAGATTTTTTGTGTCGACATGTATTTAGTTTCCGACAGTAGGGTACAATTGAATTCAAGATGTATAATTTATAAGTATGGGAAAATATTTATATTTTGTTATCATAGCAACCATTCTCCTATCTTTCCTATGAAGAACAAGAGTAAAGTGGTCTTCAGAAGATTTCAATCACAAAATGAGAATATACATTTTATAGTGAATCTAAAAAATAATTGATTTTTGAATTAAAAAAAAAATCGTTGGAGCAAATTTAGAGAAAATCGAAAAAAACTGAAAAAATGCATCAGCAAAGTTCTAGTACTCTTTGGCCAATTTTGTTCAAAAGCTTCGTGTCACGTCCCAGGGGGATGTCTAACTTAAATATAAAATTTCAACCTCCTAGCTCTTTCCGTTCTTGAGATATTTTGTTAACAGACACAGACACACACACAGACAGACAGACCATGTCGCGAAAACCACTTTTTTGGATTCAGGGGACCTCAAAACGTGTATATCCATCAAAATCTCGACATCGAATTTTTTGACATGAAACCAATACTTTCTCTCTCTATATATATTAACATATATATAGAGGTAAGAGAAAGTAAAATCTAATGAGACTACAGTTCATAACTTTCTTTCACTTTTGGTAATTGAAAGTTGTGCTCTGTGCTAGGGCACCAGATTTTTTGTATCGACATATATTTAGTTTCCGACAGTATATTAGAATTCAAGATGTAAAATTTATAAGCATAGAAAAATATTTTTCTTTTACTTTCTCTTACCTATGTATATATGTAATATATATATAGAGAGAAAGTATTGGATTCATGTCAAAAATTCGATGTCGAGATTTTGATGGATCTTCACGTTTTGAGGTCCCCTGAATCCAAAAAACTGGTTTTCGCGACATGGTCTGTCTGTGTGTGTGTGTGTGTGGGTGGGTGTGTGTGTGTTCAATTTTAAGCATGAAGGAATTGAGCTAGGAGGTTGAAATTTTATAATTAAGTTAAACACCCCCGGGACCGGAAAAATAAGCTTTTAATCGAAATCGGCCAAAGAGTACTAGTACTTTACTGATGTACTTTTTCAGTTTTTTTCGATTTTCTCAAAATTTGCTCCAACGATTTTTTTTTAAATTCAAAAATCAATTATTTTTTAGATGCTCTTTCAAATGTATATTCTCATTTTGCGATTGAAATCTTCTGAAGACCACTTTACTCTTGTATTTCATAGGGAAGATAGGAGAAATGGTTGCCATGGTAACAAAATATAAATATTTTCCCATACTTATAAATTTTACATCTGAATTCATGTTCCATACTGTCGGGAACTAAATACATGTCGACACAAAAAATCTGGTGTGACAAGCACAGAACACAACTTTCGATTACCGAAGGTAAGAGAAAGTTGTGTGCTGTGCGCCAGTCACACCAGATTTTACTTTCTCTTACCTATGTATATATGTAATATATATATAGAGAGAAAGTATTGGATTCATGTCAAAAATTCGATGTCGAGATTTTGATGGATCTTCACGTTTTGAGGTCCCCTGAATCCAAAAAACTGGTTTTCGCGACATGGTCTGTCTGTGTGTGTGTGTGTGTGTGTGTGTGTGTGGGTGGGTGTGTGTGTGTTCAATTTTAAGCATGAAGGAATTGAGCTAGGAGGTTGAAATTTTATAATTAAGTTAAACACCCCCCGGGACCGGAAAAATAAGCTTTTAATCGAAATCGGCCAAAGAGTACTAGTACTTTACTGATGTACTTTTTCAGTTTTTTCGATTTTCTCAAAATTTGCTCCAACGATTTTTTTTAAAATTCAAAAATCAATTATTTTTTAGATGCTCTTTCAAATGTATATTCTCATTTTGCGATTGAAATCTTCTGAAGACCACTTTACTCTTGTATTTCATAGGGAAGATAGGAGAAATGGTTGCCATGGTAACAAAATATAAATATTTTCCCATACTTATAAATTTTACATTTGTGAATTCATGTTCCATACTGTCGGGAACTAAATACATGTCGACACAAAAAATCTGGTGTGACAAGCACAGAACACAACTTTCGATTACCGAAGGTAAGAGAAAGTTGTGTGCTGTGCGCCAGTCACACCAGATTTTTATATTTTGTTTTCATGGCAACTATTTCTCCAAACATTCCTATGAAGTGCAAAAGTAAAAACGGCTTCAAACAATTTTGAGGATAAAATGAGAATATACATTTTAAGGAGCATCTAAAAAGTAATTGATTTATGAATTGAATCAAAGTCCTTTGAGCGAATTCTGAGAAAATCGAAAAAAACTAAATAAAGCACATCACTAAAGTACTAGTACTCTTTTGTTCAAAAGCTTCGTATTAGGTGCCAGGGAGTACTTAACTTAAATATCCGATCTAAAACTCTTTTCGTTCTTAAATATTTTGGGACATTAGCTTCTTTTACTGGGTTTTGGGAGTTCGCTTCCACTCTCAAGAGGGAATAAATTATTTCAATTGAATTAGCTTCCAAACAAAATAAGTCATATTATGATAGATATCAAAATAGTTTTCATCATTTCCCTACACTCCCTTACAACAATAATTTTATATAAAAGAAAAACCTGAAAAATGATCACAAAAACTTGAGAAGCTTCACTTCAAAAAGAAACCGCCGCCTAGGAAGTGTAGTTTTCACTTCTTTTATTTATCTAAGTTATCAAATACCCAATAAGGGATGTTTAGGGGTTCTACGGTTGATATCCATTAAACATTGAGGGTTATTATTGTAAAGTGAAGGGAAACGATGCAGGCTATATAAAAATAAACCGAACCTTTTTTTTTTTTACTAATTTTGACATTCCCTTGAATTAATATTTGAACATCTAAAGAATTCCCTCCTCCGTTTAAAGAACCAGTCAAAATACATAAACATACAAACGGTAATATGTCTTGTTATTGTTTTGTCTAGATTTATTTAATTGAAAATAATATTTTCTAAATATTAATTCTAGTGATGATATATTATGTATACAAACTTGAATTTATTTCAATATTCCCGATTTGGTCTCAGACCATCTTTCTCAATTCAGAATTCTTTATTTTTTATTTTTATTTATTTTATTTTTTTTTTTTGATGATGGATTTAAAAATACAAATCAGAGGATGGAAGAAAGAGAGAAAGTCGTAAATCATTAGATCTCGAGAAAAAAGGCTTATTCATGTCTCAAGTTAGAAAAATTATTTCTAATCTGATTAGATTTTCTTCTTCTCTTTCTTTCTTTGAAAGAAGAATGATTAAACATCAAAATATTTAACAAAATCAGTAATTTACTGAACTGGGCGAAAACTACTCCTGAAACTGAGATATTTTAAGATAAAAAAAATTAGATTATATAAAGATAAAACGAGTGTTTTGAAAGATTACTCAAACCAATTTTTCTGTAAAATAACAGCAAAATAATAAAAGACATTATGATCAAATAAAAATTCAAATCAAATAGATTTTTGTCCTTTTTAGTCCCTTTTGAAACTAGGACATCCTCCCTAGCATAGAAGAGGTTGGATAAAAGGAATCTAGGCATAAGGATTAGTTCATTAGTTAAGAATATAATCGCAGAAATAGGAACTGATGTATCTTCATTGGGTGCCGGTAGATATGCCCAGAAACCAATTGGGTTTGAGGTGTGTGTGTGCGAAAAAAAAAACCGGGTAATAAACGGAGATGTCAATAGGATTTTGAAGTAGTAATAAAATAATAAAGGGGGTATTTATCATATTAATTCAGTTAAGAGTGCAAATATCTTTCTAAGCCTGAGCCACAAATCAAGAACAAGAATAAGAATATCTCTTGAAAATTACCGCAAAATATAAAAGTGAGACATTTGAGACCTTTAGACTCATTTATTTATTTGAAATTCCTACCAGGATCTCTATTTATTTGTTGCTTTGATATTGTATTAATTTTGCTTTTATTTTGTTTAGTTTTTATTGTATTAATTTTGCTCTCGTTTTGTTTTATATTGTATTAATTTTGTATGGTTTATGTTAATTTTTATGTATTTATTTTGTATACGTTTTGGCCCAATGGCGCGTGGCTAAACGGGCGAAATAAAAAAAAAAAAAAAAATTAATTACTTTAAAAATTAACGACAATTAAAATTTGGCATCCCTTAGAGTTATTATAAATTCTATTTTTTTTTTTAATTAGATAACTGGAAATCTAGCTGTCTTTTAAGTATTAATTTTAAATCATCACATCTTTTTAATTTTCTTATAGTAAGAATATCTCAAAGGTTTTTTTTATGACAGCAAATGACAAATATTCTCATGTAAATAGATGTTATTTTCTTCTATTCAAATGATAATAAATGTAAAAATTCAAAAAAATATCACTTCAATTTGACAAATTATATTTAAAAAGAAAAAAAGTTATTCGATATTTTTGACAGAAATTAATTGCTTTTGCCTGTTTCTTCAAAAACTTTTTTATATCTGTTACTATTCGATATTTCTGTTTGTAAGATGATTTGAATTTTGGATGTTAACTTATAAAATTGTAAATTGGCATAGGAAGGCCCCAAAGGGGATGGATGATATTACTGCAACTTCTTTCTTAGCTTCACCAAGAAGAAACAAATATTGACTTTCTCTTGCCTCTATATATATGTTAATATTAAGGGTGCGTACACACCTGCGCTCTGCTCCGCTCGCGAGCACCATGTTCGTTAGATGTGTACGGGTTTTGAGATGCTCGCGAGCTGCTCGAGAGTCGCTCGCGAGCTGCTCGCCGCGATCCATCTCTTGTCGGCTTTTTCGACAAACCCTTTGATGGTTCGCGGCTCAGATTTGGACGGCGCGCTGCGGTGCCGCGAGCGGCTCGCGAGCAGCTCGCGAGCAAAATATAAAATAGACCTACTTTTAGCCTTTATAAGTATTCTCTAAATCATTATTTAAATATTTTTTTTAATATTATCATCTTCTATGTCCCTCAGAGACCAGGGAGGTTAATTATATGTATATTATTTCCTTAAAATATAGGCCTATGATGATTTGATATAGTATTTTTTAAGTAAATTTTAATATCAGTTTTCAATAAATGAAGAATTAATCAAATATTTTCAAAGGATCGGGTTTAATAAAAAAAAAATTATATAAAATATAAATTGATATTAAAATTTATTATTTTTATATTAAATAGACTTGACAAATAATCTCTGACATTCGAGTAAAATTCTTATATTGACCGCTTATTTGTTGCCATCACAATTTCACTACCATTCTGTTTTTTAAATAGATTAGTACACCACCAACGTCGTCGTCTCCTTTTCTTTTTTGACAAACTTGCCATTAGCAAAAAGCACCACTCATAACCGAAACGGCAAGAGCGTTTTCTCTATCTCGCCTCAGAGACATTATTATCTACACCAAATAATAATTAGTTTAAATGTTTTTTATTAGTAATTAGGCGCGCTCAGCAACACAATCTATTTGCGATTAATAATTATAAATAATTAATAATAAAAATTCCAAATTAATTAAAATGTTCGTGGCTTTTCTTTGGATCGCGGCAGGTTCGTCAAAATGAATAATTTCAATGAAAATGGAACGAGCAACGAACACGAGCCGCGAACTGCTCGCGAGCGGAGCAGAGCGCAGGTGTGTACGCACCCTTAATATATATAGAGAGAGAAAGTAGTGGATTCATGTCAAAAATAGATGTCGAGATTTTGATGGATATACACGTTTTGAGATCCCCCTGAGTCCAAAAAGTGGTTTTCGCGACATGGTCTGTCTAAGTTCAATTTTAAGCATGAAGGAATTGAGCTATGAGGCTGAAATTTTATATTTAAGTTAAACACCCCCTGGGAGCATGAAAATAATCTTTTAATCAAAATCGGCCAAAAAGTACTAGTACTTTACTGATGTACCTTTTCACTTTTTTCGTTTTTCTAAAAATTCACTCTAACGATTTTGATTAAAATTCAAAAATCAATTATTTTTTAGAAGTTTAATGCATCCAAATAATTGAGCCTCTATTTAGTAATAAACACTCTTTATTGGGACGTTTCGGCTTTCCCATTAAACATATCAGCTACAGCCACGTTCTATTATTCTATTTTTTAGAAGCTCTTTCAAATCAATATATTTTCATTTTGCCCTCAAAATGTTTGAAGCACACTTTACTCTTGTGCTTCATAGGAAAGATAAGAGAAATGGTTGGCATGGTAACAAAATATAAATATTTATAAATTTTACATGGCCCCCGAGTTTGGCGTAGTAGGTAGAGCGCCTCCCTCCTATACCAAACGTCGCGGGTTCGGACCCAGGCAGTCCGATGATTTTATTTAAGCCATTTGGATACCAGATGGCTTAAATAGAAATGCCTCAACCCACAATAGATAATATATTTACCAATGGTTATCGTCTAAAGTCTTAAATGGCCTGAGTTGCCGAAAAGACTGTGTGAATGTGTGTGTGAGTGTGAGTGTGAATGAGAAAAAAAGTGTGAATGTTTTTTCGATAAAAAAAAAAAATTTTACATCTTCAATTCTAATATATCGGTGGAAACTAAATATATCTTGACCCAAAAAAATCTGGTATGACAAGCATAGAACACAACTTTCTATTACCGAAGGCAAGAGAAAGTTGTGTGCTGTGCGACCAGTCACATCAGATTTTTTCTACAACTATATAAGATCGGGTAAGATCTTATTTCATAAAAAAAAAAAACTAATTGAGACTTTCTAAAAAAAAGCAAAATTTTCTAGCATTAAATTAAAAAAAAAAAAAAAAGGTCAAGCAAATTGAGAAAGATTAGAAATAGGTAAAAAAATTAAAATTATTAGATTTTTAGTCCCACCCTTGTTAGTCTCAAACTACTCTAAACAACACAATCAATCATCCACCTAGTTTAAATTTTTGGTTCCGCAAAAAGAGGGGAATGTTCCGCGGGCGTCAAAAATTTTTCGTATTTGGAAAACTTGGGTTCCGCGAAAAAAAATCTTTTTCGCAGAAAAATTTTAAATGTGGCCGAGAAAGAAAGCAAGCGAATAATAGCTTGACAATGAGAGGCTATCAGAATAAATAACAATTCTAACTTGGGTAACTCGAGCTCGTCATTCACCAAAGGATTACAAGAACTTGAATACTTTGGTGGATTTATTTATTACTATAGCATATAATTTTCAAAGTTATTTTGATATAAATAGATAAAATTGAATGACCGTGCGAGCATTGTAACTTGGCATAGATATTGAGAAAATAGAATGTCCCTGGTTCGAGTCTGGAATTCATAAATTCAAAACAATCATCCCGCATTTATTTCAATATCTTAAATGATTAAATTAAAATAAGCATCATAGTGGGAATGGGTTTAATCCTTCAAGATTACTAAAGAAGGAATATATTATACGTTTTCGAATTACACAATTTCAACTTTTTTATTTAGTTAATTTCCTGACTTGGCTCAAGCCCATTGATTGTAAAGTAAGGAAATAAAAAAAGAAAAAAGTTAAAAAAAAAAAACGATATCCGCTGGAACAAGGTTGTCGGCCTCAAGAGGTTCAAACGTAAAAAAAAGAAAAAAATAAAGATTAGGTATGTGCATCATTCTTCATTCTGTTCAATTTCAGATAAGAAGATAAATCACCGGATAAAAATTGAAAAAATGATAATTTTATAAGAAAATAAAAAAAAAAAAATGAAAAAAAATGTTTAATGATGACTTGACGAATCTAAACTGAAAAGCCTCTTTCTCATTAGGTTTGTAATTATCCGCGTGGTTTAGCCAGGTTCGAAAAATAAATTTGCTATATATACTGAACCGATTTCCCCATTAGACACACTACTAAAACTCAAGACAAGCTGAAAATGCAAGTATTATCAAAAGAACTTCGGAACCATTAATGGAGGAATCGATTAATTCTGTCAAATTCATTATATCAGTTTCGCATGTTGATCTTGTTTAAAACTAATAAGTTTTACTTTTTTTTTCCTTGCATTATATGGCAAAAATAAAATTTTATTTTTTCTAATATCATATGATAAAATATTATTGTAAATTTTTTATTTTTTATTTTAAAAACACATTTTTTCTCATTCACACTCACACACAGTATTTTCGGCAACTTAGGCCTTATAAAACTTTTTACGATAACCGTTATTGAATATATATATTTGGGGTCCAGGCATTCTTATTTAAGCCATTTGGTATCCAAATAAATTCATCGGACTGCCTGGGATCCGAACACGCGACCTTTGGTATAGAAGGCCAGCACGCTACGAACTACACCAAGCCCAAGGGCTATTATAAATTTGATGTGTAAATGTATCTGGATTTCCAATGAGCAAGCAGCTTAAACATTATTTGAATTATATATTTATTGATGTGTCAGGAACGACTTTTCGGCCCCATATAGGACCATCCTCAAGGCCAAGCCAATGCCAACACATTAATCCTCCAGAGATAATACTGGCTATAGATTTGAGTGCATATGTACTATGAACACTCTCTGTCCATATATTCTCTGGAAGATCAATGCGTAGACAATGGCTTAGGCCTGAGGATGGTCCTATATGGGACCGAAACGTCTGCCCTGGCACATCAATAAAATATATAATTCAAATAATGTTAGCTGCTTGCTCATTGAAAATCCAGAAATATTTATACTAACATATTATCAGCTATACACCTTCACCAAATACAGTATTATAAATTTTACTTTAGAAATTAAAGCTTGACGAAATACTCAAAGGAATAAATAAAGATTAATTAATATTAATTAATAATTAATCAGCCTTGATTAACCATGCTCACAGTATTTTAATTTGCAGATATTTTCACCGACATCATGTACAAAATATGATTTGACTTTTCTATTTTTTCAAAAAAATGGCATTGTTTCATATCTTTGAGTTTCCAAATTATGAAAAATTAGCCTACTAGTTTTAACAAAATAATAAACAATTTTCATAATTTATTTCTATAAATGTAGGTTCTAATTAGATTATATTTAACTTTGTATTTTTATAAAAAAAAAACTTATTTAATAGAATTCTGTAAGTTAAATGTATTCATAGTA